>PJEM01008730.1:0-78992 GCA_004023845.1 Helogale parvula | reverse complement strand
AAGGAGAGATAAAGGTTTTCCCAAATAAACAAAAGTTGAGAGAATTCATCACCACCAAACCAGCCCTACAAGAAATCTTAAGAGGGACTCTATGAGGGAAATGTAACAAAGAATAAAGGTACAAGAGACATCACTACAAACATGAACTCAACAGGAAACACAATGAATCTAAACCCATACTTTTCAATAATAACACTGAGTGTCAATGGACTGAATGCTCCATTCAAACGACACAGGGTAGCAGAATGGATCAAAAACCAAAACCCATCTATTTGCTGCCTACAAGAGACTCACCTTAGATCTGAAGACACCTTCAGATTGAAAGTAAGGGGATGGAGGAATATCTACAGTACACACATTTTAATTCAAGTTTGAATTTAATATATCTGAAATAGAATCCACTAAGCATATTTTATTTAAATTAAATGTAAATGAGTACTCGAGGAGCTTGCCAAGTGTCACCCTGCTGTTCTACAAAGCCTCACATGCTTCTAAGAGCTTTACAGATGGGAACTTGTTGACTGGGAGGAGCCATCTGCTGAGGTAGCACAATGCTTATTCTCATTTTACAGATGAGGAAACTGAGGAACAGAAAGATCAGACCAACTCGCCTAAGGCCATATGTTTAGCATGAGGCGGAGGAGTGTTTGAAGTTGTGTTTAAACGCTTGGTTTGGGATTTGAGGAGATGGAGGCTCATTCATCTCCTCAACCAGTTGACCAGACTCCTGTGTGGAATACAAAAGTTCTGGTGAAAACTGCGTTCGCCTCCCTTCGTATCTCCCCAGCTCCCTTTCTTTCTTTTCTCGGTGCCTCTCCTTTCACAACCTTACTCAGTTCATAGCATCCCAATTGATGGTTGAAGGAGTACTTTGCAAATATTTTGGTTCATATATCTTCTCTCCTCCCTCAAATGAAAGATTTCTGAGGATAAGGAGTGTGGATATCCTGTGTTGGTTGCCCAGGGAGCCACCGACTGGATGACTCCCTCAGGCTCAGCTGCTGTCACGGGCCTCTCCTCAGCAGGACCCATAAAGCCAATTGTGGCCACACCTTCAGGAGATGCCACACAGGCTTCTGAATCTGCCTACTGCAAGGAGTTTGCTAAGTAAGGCTCTCCATCTGGATAACACGTGAGGGTCATGGTGTTCTGCTGGCCTTGAGGCCATCTGGACTGGTGAAGAGCTGCCTGAATCTTTGGCCTCCTCCCCATCCCTTCCTTCCTTGTCTCCTTATATTTCATAGGAAATGCTGTACATCCTCATAACCGCCTCCAGTGAGCCAGCTCCCTTCCATTCCTCAGACAGAGGCTAGAATAGTCCTTTTCTGAAATGAATGGGGCCAGGTCACTCGACTGTGCCACCTCCTTCAGTGACACCACATCTCCCCCGCTGTTTTTTTTTTTTTCCAATGGTAGGAGGAAGAAGAATCGATTGAACATCTGGTTAAAGATGCAGGCACCTGACCTCACCACAGATGTATGGCGTCTATCCCTGGGAGATGGGCCTGCAAATCTGCACTTGAAAAATGTTCACTAGATGATGCTAACGCACATACGTTAGGAGAAATAACCTATATATGGGATAGAGCTCCATTTCCTTAATGTGTTACAGAGGTGATTCTGTAAGAAGAATGCACATTTCTGAGTGTCTCTCCGACATAACCTCTCATGAAATCCCGCTGCCACTGCAGAAAGAATGACAGTGGGTAGTTCCATAAATTCTCTACCATTTTCCATTTTCCTTTGTCTTTATTGAAGGTTGTCTATACAGTAGTATATGTTGTGCATTGGACAACTTTAACATTTATGGCTCACTTTACAGTCTGAGTGATGATGCCCTGACTTTGTTCATGTCTCTAGTGCCTGGAATACTCATTTGCTTCTCCTCTACCTGACTTAGCTCTCAGTTATCCTGTGAAACACAGCTCTGGCATCAGTCAGCACTTCTTTGGAACCTAGGAATAGTTACATGGTTTTCTCATCACATTTATCACATTGTATTTTCCCTTGTCCACGTTTGCTTCTGTACCTTTTACCACACATGAACAATATGAGGACACAGTCTTATTTATCCATGTACTTTCACTGTCAAGCATAATGCTAAACAGAGTGGACACTTAACGAAGACTTGTACAATTAGTGAATAAAATGTGATAATTAGACCAGCCTTTCAAATTAAATTCATTCATTCATTCATTCATTCATCTGAAACTCGGTGTTCCCTAGAGAGCTGAAACTACATGTTTACATTAAAATGTAGCAATTTAAAAGACAAATGATGTATTTTAAGTAGATTTCTGTATTTTTAGGGATGTTTTAGTAGCAAGTAAGAAAACTAAACTCAAGTGGTTTGAACTAATAGAGACACTTATTGGGCGTCAGAGGGAGGTATCCTAAGGTAGGCCCA
This sequence comes from Helogale parvula, assembly GCA_004023845.1. Lineage (NCBI taxonomy): Eukaryota > Metazoa > Chordata > Mammalia > Carnivora > Herpestidae > Helogale > Helogale parvula. Next base: position 76,585 of record PJEM01008730.1, on the reverse strand, counting down.
CTTCAGGTTTCTCCCAACAGTTTAATGATGTCATCCAGGGCTCCACTTCCCGTTACCACCCACCCCTCCCTAGTGTCAGCAGATGCCCCTCACACTAACGGGATGTCCCATGAGATCACAGATTCCTTCCACTGATAAAGGAGATGAGAAAACTTACGACTAACAACCAAGAGTTGGTTGCTTAACTGACTGAGCCATCCAGGTGCCCCTCAACAGGCCCTTTTAAAAATTAAGGTCAATGTCTCAATTCTCCCAAATATGTTTAGTATTAAATGGAAGAGGTCTGCTGGGCCATTCGGGGGACAACCTTAGTGTGCACAACATGTGTCTGGATGTCCCTGTTGGGGTTTGGAGTCTGGTCTGCTCTGCCTGCCGTGAACTCTACTCCAGGGGGCACAGAACCCAGGCACCTGGTAGTCTTCCTGTACAATGGAGGAAGCCACTGACACCGGACACCCGGCATCTCAGCTGTTCCTCTTTTCTCATGGTGTTTTCAAGTTAGGGGAAATTGGTTGTTCAGCAAAGCCACCCTGAAAAACAGTTCCAAGAATCAGAGATTTGTCAGCAAGCCCCGATCACACAGTCTTCTTAACCTGCAACCTCTGCACACAGGTAGTGGGGTGGCTGCTCCCTGAGTGAGGGGCACAGCAAGGAGGGGTAGAGAGTCCTCTGTCATAGCTTGGAGCCGATTGTGGCTGTGGAGGCAATCACCACCTGCTGCAGATAATTTGCTTCCTTACTGGTGACCTGAGATGTTCCTGGAATCAGTGCAATGTGGGGACAGTACCAACAGCAGAATGAGTAAGCCCGTCAGGAATTCAGCGAGGAAAGAAAAGCAGATCAGCTCCTGCCCAGGGTCTCCATCCCTCAGCATTTCTTTTTCCCTTCCTCTTTGAGGACTAGAGCAGGGAAAACACTCATATTTAGGTGAGAAAGGATTTTTCTCACCCTAGAATGTGTTGCAAATGCGACCTCTTATCTTCCTCCCATTTTTCTGTCCTTGTGAACTCAACTTTTAGGTCAATCCATCCAACCAGGCTGAAAAGCTTGTCTGTTTATAATGTTAGCCATGCTGATTAGCCTGATTTTTATAGGTTCATTCTGATTTATTTTACTCTTTCAACAATAATAACTCTCCATTGTTCCCATTCAATTTCTTCTTTCCAAGAATAAAAGAGAGAGAAAAAAAGATGGAAAATTGTATTTCATTTTTCTATCTTGTCTCTCCTTTCTTCAAGAGTTTAAGTGCCAAAGAGGAAAGGTGCCTTAAAATGAATGGATAAATGTGGGGGTCCTGGGTGGCTCAGTCTGTTGAGCGACTGACTTGGGCTTAGGTCATGATCTCACATTTCATGGGTTTGAGCCCTGTGTCCAGGCCTGCTTCCTACTCTGTGTCTTCCTCCATCTTGCCCGTCCTCCTGCTTGCAGTCTGCCTCTCTTTCTTTCAAAAATAAACATTAAAAAATTTTTTCAATGAATGGACAAGTGGCATTTTAAGGATTTCCATGTGGCAGGTTCTGTTAGAACTATTAAAGGCTGATTATGTAAATAGTCTCATGTATATGTATCTCACGCCAAGTGAAATGTATCACTTAATCCTCATGACAACTGTATGATATAAACATTATTTTTATATCCTTGAATATCCCTCGTTTACTAATGAGGAGACACTTCCTGCCCGCAGTGGGCTAAAGTGTGTGTGTGTTGCGGGGTGGATAGACAGGAAGGAGCTGCAAGGAGCGTGCTCAGAGCCCACACTCTCAAAACCATGTCACCATTTAGATTTCTGGCAGTGGACTCCCACTGCTTCTGGAGTTCAAACTCGAAACTTTTTGTAATAAAGATTTTCCTAGGCTGTTGGTGAGGGGTTACTGAGGTCTGAGCATGGGCTGTTTACACAGCATATGCCAACCCCAATTCAGAGCACTGTTGAGTCATGCCTTCATGGTAATTTAAATGAAACAAAGGGGGGAGGTCATAGTGTTAATCCTATCAACAGACTGGTAGGAGCCCAGTGACTGTTCTGCATGTGACCTTTTGGGCCCAGAGAAAAGGCAGTCATTTCTGGTCTGGTTTCTGTTATTTTCTAGCTCCGTGAGCTTTGGGCAAACACAGCATAACAAACAAGGCAAAACAGATAAAAATGAACTTTATATGGCTGTTACATTGGAAGGCAATTCTGTGTGCAGGAGGCCAGTCTAAATTTAATCAAGGATGTAAATCACATCCTTGGGGCACCCTGACCTCCCTTTTTAATTCTTAAGTATAAAGCCAAATTTGATGATGACTGTATTTTTAATAGAACACAAACATTTTGTTAAAGCTTAAGAGTTATTTTCAAAATGAAGATAGATCAAATTTTCAAGCAAGGGAGTTTTATTTATCTTCTTCCATCTGATTTTTAGTATGCTTCGGCAGGGATACTTTTAGGTGACTACAAAAAGGAAGAAATCCATGTCAGACTTAAGAAGCACATCATCATACATCAACATATATTGGTTTCTGAAAGACTCTTGAATACTGAGAACAAACTGAGGGCTGACGGGGGAGGGGGAGAAGGGAAAGGGGGTGATGGACATGGAGGAGGGCACTTGTCGGAAGAGCACTGGGTGTTACATGGAAATTAACTTGACAATAAACTATGAAAGAAAAAATATATATTAGTTTGGGAAGCTATAAAGGCTCAGGAAAAAATTACTATATGTGAAACTTCTATAATTATGAAGTCATTTTATGTGTGGAAGGATCTGCTTTCTAACAAAGGTGTTTTGTTACTAAAAGCCTGATGGGCATGTAAGTGGATGAAAACAAAGTCCTTGTGCCCAACGGTGTTTGTGAGAGACACTTCAACGTGTGGAAGCAATGTTGCCTTCACATTCAAAGGTTTGTGTCTCTACCCATCCAGGTTCTTGCCCTGTATACTTGGCTTATCATTTCATCTCTTTGAGCTTGTTACTTCTTTGTAAAATATTGACTTCTAACAGCTCTACAAAGTCTGTAATACATTTTAAAGTTGTTTAGAAACCACCTGGAGATGTTACTGAAAGAATCCAGCTGCTCAATTAAGCTGAATCTCATAGATTCTTGACACTCAAGTTAGCAGTCAAGAAACTACTTGGACACCATAATATGAGGGGTTGTTGGAACCATGAAACCCAACTCTCCAGACTCAATAGAGAAAAAAAAATGATATGCAGCAAATCAACATATGAATATACAATGAGAAAAATAAATATTAAGGGCCCTAGGGTACACAGGTTTCTGGTCAGCACACTTTCTCTGCAGTGACATCTCCAGGGGCTCCAAATTACAGCCAGAAAACTGAACAGTGATCAGGGACCTGGAGCCAAGTCTTGAGTCTTGAGAGTTCCTCCTTCAGCTATTGGTGAAGCCTGCTGACTCATCTCTAACCGAGAAAATAAAAAGTTTCTCTGATGATCAGTTGTTTATTCTCTCCTAAATCCAGTCTCCCTCTCTTTACTGCTCTCTTTCCCCTCCACTGTGCTGGGTAATGCTATCAGTCTTTTATTCTAGACAACAGTAAGTTTAAAGAGAGAGAGAAAGAGAGAGAGACTTTGAAGGAATGAGTAGCCTTCTGTTAATAAGCTTTTCTAAGACCTGCTACAAAGCAGTTGATTAGGTTTTAATATTTTGGTTACTGACCTATTTTGGTCTTGCCAGACTGAATTGCATTGGATACAATTACCTTGGATGCCAGTTACCTTGGATGGTTGTCCTCGAGTGTTCCCTTGTCAGATCAAATACTTATAAACAAGCTCATTTACTTCTATAGATGTCATCTCATGCGTCATATATGGGGCTTACTGGTTTAAGAGAGTAGCCATATTCAAAAATCTTAGGAAAACTCTTGACTGTAGAGTCAAGTTAGAGAGAGCTGGCTGTTCAAAATGGGTAAAGAAAAATGACAATGTGGGATAGACTAGGGATCCGCATACTTTAGACCTGGGTCCATGTGAAAGGTACTGATTGAAGAGTGTCAGATACTAGATTATAATTCAGTAGGAATTCCAAGTATTCCCAGATGATTTTAATGTGTGAGGCCAACAATACCTCCTCTTCTAAGGTTACTTAGTTGCCAAGTCATCTTGGATTTTGACTTATTTCTTTTGGGATCAATTCCAAGTTTTTAGGGGGAAAAAAGCCTTCCAAATGGAGTCTTAAGTTTATAGTCCAGAAGGACCTTGGTATAAAAAACTGAGGTGTTGAGTGGGCCCTGCCACACAAATGTCCCAACTACCCCACAGCCATCCTCAATCCCTGATGGCAGCCAGTTCTGTAAAATCTCTGTATGTTCAAGTCCATTCCATAAATATTATATTTGTGTGTAAGGGGCTTCCCACCACTCTCATTTAAGTATCTAAACTGCAGCCTTGTGTCTTACTTTTCTTTTCCTGGCACTAGCTCAGTGTAAGCACTTCATAAATAATTGCGGGTGGATAAACCCATTAATAATGTAGTATTGGAATCTCTGCTTTCTTTCCTGTGACACCCACTAGATTTTAAGTTCCAGGAGAGATGAGGCCATGCCTGTCTTGTTCGTCCTTGTTTCCCTAAGGACCGTCAAAGTGACATGGTGATTAGTCAAATATTTGCTGAATAAACAAGGGGAATGAAGAAGTAAAAACTGAGACTCTACAGGCATCGTGCACTCAGGAAACTGAAATTCTCACCAGGATGTTCAGCATACGCTCTGCACAACTAAAACTTCTATTTTCCTTCCACATTATATCCTTCTGTCCAAAATCTGAGGGATTACCTTGTTTGCACAGACCTCATATTGTATCTTTTTATGGCCAAATGAAAAGGGAAGTTCACAGACTAGGGACCTCCAGGGAAGAATTTTTTGAAAACAGAGTTAAGAGCTTCACTGTGCAGGATCAGACAGTTGCCACTAAACCATGTATGTACACAGACCTCATCACAAAAGAAACACATGAAACAAGAAAAAACGCTCATCAGTGTGGTGACAAATCCTCAAAATGGTAGCTCCGTTTACTTAGAAGTCCGGGAAACACTGATGGTACAGGGCATGGTGAAGAGTACAGCTTGCTCGTTCTCAGTGCTATTCCCTCTGCTGGGCACCCCTTCCTCACTGCCTTGCACATCCTGGTTACCATAAACATCTGACAATTTGTGGACAGAGAGGCTGTGCTTTCACTAAGGAGACAAGGCATCATCCAACAGGCATAGGACTTGCAGTCCACAGTGTATGTGATGTGAGAAAGCTGGCATGTGTCCTCGAGCCCTGGGACCACTGTAGAGCTGATCTCAAGAGGGTGTTTTCATGTTTCCATGGGTTGTTGTTCTCTACATGTAACAGGCAAGTTGTGTTAGTTTCTTATTGCTGCTGCAACAAATGTCCACAGACTTAGTGGCTTAAAATGACACAAATCTGTATCGGTTGGTTGGGAAGGTCAGAGTCCACAAAGGACTCACTTAGCTAAATCAAGGTGTTGGTAGAACTGTGTTCCTTTCCTATAGGTTATAGGGGACAGTTCATTCCCTGGACTCTTCTAGCTTCTAAAGGCACCTACCACATTTCATGACTCATGCCCTTCTTCCTTTTTCTACAGAGCCAGTACCAGCGAGCTGACCTCTCATACCACATCCCTCTGACCTTGCGTATGTTGTCACATCTCTTTCTCTAACTCTTCTTGTGTCTCCCTCTTCCACATTTAAGGATTCTTGTGATTACATTGGATCCAAATGGATAACCCAGGATAATTTTCCTATCCTAAAATCAGCTAATTAGCAACCTTAATTCCATCTACCATCTTAAATTTCTTTGCCATGTTCATGCTATTCAGGTTCTGGGGATTAAGAACCAACATGGGGCCATTATTTCACCTACCACAGAGGTCTAGGGTCTAAGTTAATGTGAAAATCCAGATATTCATTTTGACTTTAGACCTACTTCACTCCCAGGTATGAAGTCATCTGCAAAATACAAATACAGAGACTAATCTTTTTATTTTGTTACCGAAAGCCAACTTGCATCTAACTGCCTTCTCTAATAACAGTACAGGGCTTAGAGCTTTTACCTAATGATGAACTGCAAAGCACTATTTACTGTATGTGCTTTGCTATAGTTAATTGGTCCTTCTCAGATAGCTTAATTTCATACAGCTGAAGTACTTGATAGATTCACTAAAATAGTAGTTATTAACCTAATTAATATTAATTAATATTAAAATAATCTAAAAACGTTTTAGTAATTCTGATGCACAGGCCATGCCCAAGCTAATTAAAACCCAATACGGTTTCTACATCAGGAAGAGCTACAATTATAAACATCTATGTGATGAATTTGGGACGACCCAAATACATAAAACAACTAATCACAAACAAAAGCAATCTTATTGATAAGAATGTGCTAATTGTAGAAGATTTTAATACCCCACTTACAACAATGAATAGGTCAACCAGACAAAAATCACTAAAGAAACAATGGACCTGAATGGCACACTGGAACAGATGGAATTAATATATATATTTAGAACTCTGCATCCTGAAGATAGGGAATTCACTTTTTTCTCGAGTGCACATGGCACATTCTCCAAGACTGATCACATACTGGGTCATAAAACATCCCTCTATAAATACAAAAGAATTGAGATCATACCATGCACACTTCCAGATCACAATGCTATGAAACTTGAAATCAACCATAGGAAGAAGTCTGGAAAACATCCAAAAATGTGGAGGTTAAAAACTACCGTACTAAAGAATTATTGGGTGAACCATGCAATTAGAGACGAAATTAAAAAATATATGGAAACAAATGAAAATGAAAATACAACAATCCAAACTCTCTGGGACACAGCAAAAGCAGTCCTAGAGGAAAGTTTATTGCAATCCAGGCCTATTTTAATGAACTAGAAAAAGTGCAAACTCAAAACCTAACAGAGCGCCTAAGGAAACTAGAAAGGGAGCAGCAAGAGCACCACAAACCCAGCAAAAGAAGAGAAATAATAAAGATCAGGACAGAATTAAACAAGATAAAATCCACAAAAACAATTGAACAGATCAATGAAAGCAAGAGTTGGTTTTTTGAAAAAGTAAACAAAATTGAAATCTCTAGCTAGGCTCCTCAGAAAGAAAAGAGAGAACACTCAAATAGACAAAATCATGAAGGAAAATGGATCTATTACAACAGATCCTTCAGAAATACAAGCACTCATCAGAAATTACTATAAAAAATTATATGCCAACAAACTGGACAATCTAGAAGAAATGGACAAATTCCTAAATGCACATCCACTACCAAAATTTATTTATTTTTTAATAGTTTATTGTCAAATTGGTTTCCATACAACACCCAGTGTTCTACCCCATAAGTGCCCTCCTCCATCACCATCACCTCTTTTCCCCCCTCCCCCTTCCCCTTTAACCCTGAGTTCATTTTCAGTATTCAATAGTCTCTCAGGTTTTGCATCGTTCTCTCTCCCCAACTCTCTCTCCCTCTTCCCCTCCCCCTGGTCCTCCATTAGGTTTCTCCTGTTCTCCTGTTAGACCTATGAGTGCAAACATATGGTATCTGTTCTTCTCTACCTGACTTATTTCGCTTAGCATGACACCTTCAAGGTCCATCCACTTTCCTACAAACGGCCAGATGTCATTCTTTCTCATTGCCATGTAGTTCTCCATTGTGTATATATACCACATCTTCTTGATTCACTCATCAAGTGATGGACATTTAGGCTTTTTCCATGTTTTGGCTATTGTTGAAAGTGCTGCATTGAACATAGGGGTACATGTGCTCCTATGCATCAGCACTTCTGTATCCCTTGGGTAAATCCCTAGCAGTGCTATTGCAGGGTCATAAGGGAGTTCTATGGATAGTTTTTTGAGGAACCTCCACACTGTTTTCCAGAGTGGCTGAACCAGTTTACATTCCCACCAACAGTGTAGGAGGGTGCCTGTCTCTCCACACCCTCGCCAGCATCTATAGTCTCTTGATTTGTTCATTTTAGCCACTCTGACTGGTGTGAGGTGGTATCTCAGTGTGGTTTTGATTTGTGTTTCCCTGATGATGAGTGCTGTTGAGCATCATTTCATGTGCCTGTAGGCCATCTGAATGTCCTCTTTGGAGAAGTGTGTGTTCAGGTCTTCTGCCCCTTTCTTCACTGGGTTATTTGTTTCGTGGGTGTGAAGTTTGGTGAGTTCCTTGTAGATTTTAGATACTAGCCCTTTATCTGATATGTCATTTGCAACTATCTTTTCTCATTCTGCCGGTTGCCTATTAGTTTTCTCGATTGTTTCCTTTGCAGTGCAGAAGCTTTTTATCTTGATGAAGTCCCAAGAGTTCAGTTTTGCTTTCATTTCCCTTGCCTTTGGGGATGTGTCAAGTAGGAGATTGCTGCGGTGGAGGTCTAGGAGGTTTTTTTCCTACTTTCTCCTCGAGGGTTTTGATGGTTTCCTGTCTCACATTGAGGTTCTTCAGCCATTTTGAGTTTATTTTTGTGTATGGTGTAAGAGCGTGGTCTAGCTTCATTCTTCTGCATGTTGCTGTCCAGTTCTCCCAGCACCACCTGCTAAAGAAGCAGTCTTTTTTCCATCACATACTCTTTCCTGCTTTGTCAAAAATTAATTGGCCGTACATCTGTGGGCCCAGTTCTGGGTTCTCTACTCTTTTCCATTGGTCTATGTGTCTGTATTTGTGCCAACACCATACTGTCTTGATGATGACAACTTTGTAGTAGAGGCTAAAGTCTGGGATTGTGATGCCTCCCGTTTTGGTTTTCTTTCAATATGACTTTGGTTAATCGGGGTCTTTTGTGGTTCCATACGAATTTGAGGATAGTTTGTTATAGCTTTGAGAAGAATGCTCGTGCAATTTTGATGGAGATTGCATTGAATGTGTAGATTGCTTTGGGTAATAATGACATTTTCACAATGTTTATTCTTCTGATCCATGAACAGGGAATGCTTTTCCATTTCCTGGTGTCTTCTTCAATCTCTTTCATAAGTTTTCTATAGTTTTTATCACATAGGTCTTTTACATCCTTGGTTAGGTTTACTCCTAGGTATTTGATGGTTTTTTGTGCAATCGTGAATGGGATCAGTTTCTTGATTTCTCTTTTGGCGGCTTCATTTTTGGTGTATAGGAATGCAACCGATTTCTGTACATTGATTTTGTACCCTGCGACTTTACTGAATTCATTAATCAGTTCTAGAAGGCTTCTGGTGGAGTCGATTGGGTTTTCCATGTAGAGTATCATGTCATCTGCAAAAAGGGAAAGTTTGACTTCTTCTTTGCCAATTCTGATGCCTTTTATTTCCTGTTGTTGTCTGATTGCTGATGCTAGGACTTCCAGCACTATGTTAAACAACAGTGGTGAGAGTGGACACCCCTGTGGTGTTCCTGATCTCAGGGGGAAAGCTCTCACTTTTTCCCCATTAAGGATAATATTGGCTGTGGGCTTTTCATAAACTGTTTTTATAATGTTTAGGTAAGTCCTTCTATTCTGACTTTCTCAAGGGTTTTTTTATTAAGAAAGGGTGCTGTATTTTGTCAAATGCTTTTTCTGCATCTATCGACAGGATCATATGGTTTTTATCCTTTCTTTTGTTAATGTGATGGATCACACTGATGGATTTGCAAATATTGAACCAGCCCTGTAACCCAGGAATGAATCCCACTTGATCAAGATGGATAATTCTTTTTATATGCTGTTTAATTCAATTTGCTAGTATCTTATTGAGTATTTTTGCATCTGTATTCATTAAGGATATTGGTCAGTTGTTCTCTATTTTGGCTGGGTCTCTTTCTGGTTTGGGTTTCAAGGTGATGCTGGCTTCATAGAATGAATTTGGAAGTTTTTCTTCTATTTCTATTTTTTGGAATAGTTTGAGAAGAATGGGTATGAGCTCTGCTTTAAATGTCTGGTAGAATTCTCCTGGGAAGCCATCTGGCCCTGGGCTGTTATTTGTTGGGAGATTTTTGATAACATGTTCAATTTTTCACTGGTTATAGTTCTATTCATGCTTTCTATCTCTTCCCATTTGAATTTTGGCAGTGCATGGGCATTTAGGAATTTGTCCATTTCTTCTGTGTTGTCCAGTTTGTTGGCATATAATTTTTCATAGTAATCTCTGATGATTGCTTGTATTTCTAAGGGATTGGTTGTAATAGATCCTTTTTCATTCATGATTTTGTCTATCTGAGTGCTCTCTCTTTTCTTTCTGAGGAGCCTGGCTAGAGGTTTATCGATTTTGTTTATTTTTTCAAAGAACCAACTCTTGGTTTCATTGATCTGCTCGACTGTCTTTTTGGATTCTATATTGTTTATTTCTGCCCTGATCTTTATGATTTCTTTTCTTCTGCTGGGTTTGGGGTGCTCTTGCTGCTTCCCTTCTCGTTCCAGTAGGTGCTCTGTTAAATTTTGAATTTGCGATTTTTCTAGTTTGTTGAGATTGGCCTGGATTGCAATATACTTTCCTCTTAGGACTGCCTTTGCTGTGTATCAGAAATTTTGGATTGTTGTTTTTTCATTTTCCTTGGCTTCCATATATTTTTTAATTTCTTCTCTAATTGCCTGATTAACCCAATCATCCCTTAGTAGGGTGGTTTTTAACCTCCACATTTTTGGAGGTTTTCCAAACACTTTCCTGTGGTTAATTTCAAGTTTCATAGCATTGTGATCTGAAAGTGTGCATGGTATGATCTCTATTCGTTTATACTTATGGAGGGCTGCTTTATGCCTCAGTATGTGATCTATCTTGGAGAACGTGCCATGTGCACTCGAAAAGAAGGTGAAATTCCTATCTTCAGGATGCAGAGTTCTAAATATATCTATCAGTTCCATCTGTTCCAATGTGTCGTTCAGGTCCATCGCTTCCTTAATAATTTTCTGTCTGGTTGATCTATCCATTGCTGTCAGTAGAGTATTAAAGTCCCCTGCAATCAGCACATTCTTATCAATAAGATTGTTTCTGTCTGTGATTGATTGTTTTACATATTTGGGCACTCCCGAATTTGGCACATAGATATTTATAATTGTTAGCTCCTCCTGATGGAGAGACCCTGTAATTATTATATAATGTCCTTCTTCATCTCTTGTTACTGCCTTTACTTTAAAGTCCAGTTTGTCTGATATAAGTATGGCTACTCTGGCATTCTTTCGGCTTCCAGTCGCATGAGATATTTCTCCATCCCTTTACTTTCAACCTGAAGGTATCTTCAGGTCGAAAATGAGTCTCTTGTAGACAGCAAATAGATGAATTTTGTTTTTTTTTTTATCCATTCTGCTACCCTGTGTCGTTTGGTTGGAGCATTCAGTTCATTTGCATTCAGTGTTATTATTGAAAAATGTGGGTTTAGAGTCATTGTGTTCTCCCTAGAATTCATGTTTATAGTGGTGTCTCTGGCACCTTTTATTCTTTGCAACATTTCCCTCATAGTGTCCCCCTGAGATCAGGAACACGACAGGGTTGTCTACTCTCACCACTATTGTTTAACATAGTGTTGGAATTCCTACCCTCAGCAATCAGACAACAAAAAGAAATAAAAGGCATCAGATTTGGCAAAGAAGAAGTCAAACTTTCCCTTTTTGCAGATGACATGATACTCTACATGGAAAACCCAATCGACTCCACCAGAAGCCTTCTAGAACTGATCAATGAATTCAGTAAAGTCGCAGGGTACAAAATCAATGTACAGAAATCGGTTGCATTCTTATACATCAAAAATGAAGCAACAGAAAGAAAAACCCAGGAAACAGATCCCATTCACAATTGCACGAAAAACCATGAAATACCTAGGAATAAACCTAACCAAAGATGTAAAAGACCTGTATGCTGAAAACTATAGAAGTTTATGAAGGAAATTGAAAAAGACACAAAGAATGGGAAAAACATTCCGTGCTCATGGATCAGAAGAATAAACATTGTTAAAATGTCATTATTACCCAAAGCAATCTACACATTCAATGCAATCCCCATCAAAGTTGCACCAGCATTCTTCTCAAAGCTAGAACAAACTATCTTAAAATTCATATGAAATTACAAAAGTCCCCGAATAGTCAAAGTAATATTGAAGAAGAAAACCAAAATGGGAGGCATCACAATCCCAGACTTTAGCCTCTACTACAAAGCTGTCATCATTAAGACAGTATGGTATTGGCACAAAAGCAGACACATGGACGAATGGAATAGAACAGAGAGCCCAGAACTGGACCCACAAGTGTATGGCCAATTAATCTTTGACAAAACGGGAAAAAGTATCCAATGGAAAAAAGATAGCTTCGTCAACAGGTGGTGTTGGGAGCATGAGACTAAACCTGATTTCATAGAAATCTTACAGGGTGCAGATTCTTGGATCCCACCTCACACTTATCAAATCAGATTCTCTGGGGGCGGGGCCCAGACCTTACAACCCTTACAAGCATCCTGAGTGGTATTTTCCTAAGCATACTAAACTTGGAGAGCTGCTAATCTGGGTTTTCTCTCAATCCATGCCATCTTTATTCAAGAATCCAGGAACAGGGTCTGTTTCTATGGGTTTGTACTGATGTAATATTTCCTTATTAGAAGGTAAGCTTTTTCTTACTACTTAACTATTTCTTACTATTTTTTTAAGATGTTAATATATTAGTCCCCATCGTGTGTTCCAGTTAGAAAGTTTTCATAGAGGAAGACAGACTTGCATTGTATGTTAGTAGATAGATGGACTAAAACTGGACAGTGGTGAATGTTGAGACAAATGAAATACAATTTAAAAAGTTGGAAAATCATACACAGCAGACCTTAGGGGTTGGCCTCCCAGAGCAGGGGCCAAGCAACAAAAAGTAAAATTAGGTAAGTTTGGCTGGAGGGCATTAGTAGACTCCAGGGGCAAATGTGTACTATTGTACCAGCACAAAGGAAATGAGGGTAAGCTGGAGTAAATGTGAACTGTATCACTTACTACATATTCTCCAAAGCCATGCTAAACATGAACAAAAGCAAGGAAAAAAGTTCCAGAAATATATTAGCTAAGGCCAGAAATAAAACTTCTGGAAAAGGAATAGAAAAACAAGTATATTCAATTGATCAGGCAGAACAACAGGACTGTCATAGCTTTTAGCGTATGTTCATCATTGTGTGCATGTGTGTGCTTCTGTGTGTGTGTGTGTGTGTGTGTGTGCGCATGAGATGTGGGTATATAGTTTGTTGTCTGGGGTTAAAAGTAAACAAAATTTGCAGTCATCTTTAAAATGAGGTGAAGCACATGCTAAAATGTAACCTGGGGTTATGAGGAAGACATGACTCATAACTACAGAAACAGTTAATATAAAAATGCTACATTTGAAAGAAAAACTTATTAGTAAGTGAAAATAGAGAAATTCTCTTTTGTGTACCTGAGACTGAAATAAATTTTCATTTAATCTTCAAATGTTAATTCTGATAGTCATTTACATATTTTTTGATGCTTATTCATTTTTGAGAGACAGAAAGAGACAGAGTGTGAGTGGGGAAGGGGCAGAGAGACAGAAACACATAGAATCAGAAGTAGGCTCCAGGCTCCGAGCTGTCAGCACAGAGCCTGATGTGGGGCTTGAACTCACTGGTCATGAGATCATGACCTGAGCCAAAGCCAGAACGTTTAACCATCTGAGACACCCAGGCGCCACTGATAGTCATTTACATTTTTTAATTAACTTTAAAAAGAAGCAGAATGTAGGCAACATAATTCCAAAAGCTGCCATGTGGCACAAAGAAGTTCCCAAGAAGGAAAGTATTATTTCATGGACAGCCAGTGTTTGGAAGGTCTTGGGAACTTGTGAGGCTCATAAGCAAGAATAAAACCCTAATAATTAATGTGTGAATTTCATATAGAACAAGAATTCTTTACAATTCTAAAAGGGTATAAATTTAATATTCAAGGACCCTGAGCTGAGCACACTGTTAAAACAAATAATGAATTTCTAATGAACACCCACTGCACATTTGTTAAAAGCAGATAATAAATTATTAATGAAAGCTAAGTATCTCCAGAAAGGAAGACTGACTTTTGGGAAGCAGTCTGCTACATAAATGGGAGTGATCATTTAGAATAGTTTACTCTTCAAGTGATTTCTAAATAGTCCCAAGTCCAGATGCAACTTTAAATAGTCTGTTCTCAGATTTGAGCAAAATAGAAAAGCAGAATAAAAAGGAAGTCCAGACAATAGATATTAAACATTAGGATTTGTAAACAGACTCACTTTGCATATGGGTTCAACACATAATACAAAGTTTTCACAAGTTTACATGCTTCTCTTCTCCATATATATTAAGGAAAAATTCTTAGATTTATGTAGATCAAGGATGTTCAAATCAACATCAGAAATGCTTAGAATATGCCAGAAAGATACACAAGAAACAGTAAGTAACTTTGCTGAAGAGAGGAAGCACAGGGCTGGATAGAGAGGCGGGAGGAACATCTGTTCTCCGTATTCGAAACACCTGTGCTGTTGCCATCCTTTCTCCGTGCTACTTATCCACATGAGCGGAAGCCTCACCGACCTCCATCTTTTCCCGATTCCGAGAGCAGTTTCAGTCTGAAGAACAACTGCATTAGATGTATATTGATGCATAAGAAATTACCTCCAAATTTAGAGGCTTAAAAGCACATTGGTTACCTCACAGTTTCTGAGGGCTGAGTGGTTCTGGCTCAGAGACTCGGGAGGTGTGTGGCTAGGCTACAGTCTTCTCAAGACTTGGCTGGTCTGTTAGATCCTTTTACAAGTTCACCCTTGGAGCTCTCCGCTGTAGACCTCAGGTCCTTGCCAGTCTTTAGCCAGAGGCTTCATTACCTTTTAGAACCTAATCTCAGAAGTGTTGTACCATCACCCTGTCATATAGTGGTGGAAACACAGATCGACCCTGGTATGATGTGGAGGGGACAATACAAAGGTGCGAACACTAGGAGAAGCGACCATTGGGGGCCATCTTGGAGGCTGCCTACTGCAAACACCGTTTGGCAGAATTCTGTGCTAATCTTCTCACCAATTTGGATTCCTAGTTCCTTGCCGGCAGGACTCAAGTCATATGACTTTTCTGCCCCTAAATGATTTAGAAGTTATGGGAAGCTTCCAATCCATTTTGGTTTCCTCCACACCTATGTAACCTTTTGTTAGGGAGAAAGCAAAATCTGATCCCATGTGTGTTAGACTCAAATAGGACACAATGATGGGACATTGAAGGGTAATCCAAGCCATAATACAGTTAAAAAAATTTTTAATACTATAATTGACAGTTGGACAAAATAAGAGTTTTGCTTTTTTTCAGGTTTTTTTTCTCATATCTTGGGGAAATCTCCTTTCATGGTCTCCTATATCTGGATGATTTTCGACAGCCAACTTTAGACATCTTGATAATTTATTGTTGCTTACTGAAGATCCATGCATAGGACTTCTGGGATAAGAATGCCATTCTAGGAACAGAAAACTATATCTCACAAGAACAGCATACTCAGATCTTCATTGGTTATAACCAAACCTCACTGAACACCACTATTGACAATGTTTGCAGCTATTTTAGGACATAAATATGAGTCTGACATTGAATAATTTATAAAATGTGCAACTATCAAAATGGCAATCAAATTTTTTTCATTTGGACTTTTCAGTGTCCTATGGCAGTTATCTTCATTGACTTCTCCAGCTTCTTCTTTGTGCCATTATGTAGATTTATTTCAAGTATAATACAGTCCAACTTTTCCTAAATCTATAGAATGACATGAAAGTAAGGAGCAATTATACTCTAGTTGCACTGAAAAGCTTTTTTTAATTCTCTAACAACAGTGAAAGTCAAAAATTCTATTCAAAAGAAGAGGAGGAAGAATATTCAAGTAAAATAAGCTACTTTGGATACTAAATATAGAGTAAACAAAGAATGACTATCTCATACTTTACATCAACCAAAACCAATAATAAGATGCTGATGGAATGAACCCAAGATCCTGTTTTCAGTCGTATCCATTATTGAAGAAGCTTATCTGCTCATTATTAAATAGCCTCATATTTTGAAAGCTCTTTTTATCTTGTTCAAAGCCCTTTAAAATCAATTGTCGTTTCATCCACTCAACAATCCAGGAAATTGGCACTTAGCACTAATTGTTCTATCCTTCATGGTTCCCATGACCCAGAAGCCTTTCAAGCTACCTTTTCTGTTCAGGTCATAGGTTTCTGTCGATTAATGTGACTCAAGAGCTACTCCTCTCTGATCCTCCTGTCCACATCAACTCAAAACCTTTCCCATTGATTCTTATTCATGTTTCATCCTTTAATTGCAAATCCTCACTATAATTTTCTTCCTGTTATTATTCCTTCTCAGATCATTTTTTACAACTTGAGATGAACCTTGAAGCTAATCCTTTTGAGTTATTGGTGAGCAAATAAATGACCCCCCCAGAGAAGTTAAATTATCTGGGGTCATAGATATCAGGGTCCAAAGCATTGCATATAGCATATAGCTTCCTACTATTAAAAAAATTATTCACTCTGACTTTGTAGTTACCCAATAAAGCCACCAGGCTCTCTATTAGAAGATTATGGTAAGACCAAGATTAAATGTCTTGTCAAGAAATAATAATTTTATGTACTGTTGATTGAATGATTATTCTGTACTAGATAGTACATTACATGTATTATCTCATTTAACTCTTACAAAAACATTGTGAGACTAGTAATTTTGTCATCTCATCTTTCAGATGAAACAGAGGCACAAAAGAACTAAGTCTCTTGCCCAAATTTACATAGCCGCTAAGAAGTATGTTTGGGATCTGAGCCCTCTTCCACTATGCCACATTATAAGGACAAATTCTTTCTACCAAAAGGATTAAATAAATTCAAAGTGGATGATTTGGGGGCACATATATGGTCTCTAAGGCAGGATGAAGGGCAGCAGAGATGTTTATAGTATGACACAGTTGTTTACTTTAGTGGGAGATCGACATTATGAAGGAAAAAGTCTTTCATGGGTCAGAGGCAAAATGTTTTCTCCTACAAAAACGATGACAGAGAGGTATCAGGATGGAGAGAAGGTGGCTGTAACTGAGTTGAGAGAATAACATTATAAAGTTATTAATGAAGGAACCTACTAGGGCATGGCCCTGCTTCAGAGACTGAGTATTCATTCCCCTATCTCCACCCTAAGTATCACCTTGGTCTTCTTATGAACACTCATAAATTTTTAACATGTGCACATATGTAGTAAGAATGGGAGTTTCTTTCTTGGGGGGTGCTTATTTTTATGTATAATTTGTAACATTGAGACATACCATCACTTCTGTATTATGAATATAAATGTAAATATACTTGGACATATAAATTTTTATTTGACCATCCTTTTCCTATAATCTTATGCTTCTTGAATATAAGTTCATGAAAGTAAAGACTTTACCGATATCATTGACCTCTGTATTGGCAACTCTTCAAAAAGTATCAGGCATACAGCATGTGATCAATATATTCTTTTACAAATGATTTAATAATTGAGTTCTACCAAGGGGGATGGCTAGGATTCTGCCTGTCACGAATAGCAGATATTTTGGGGCAGGCACACCTAAATCAGTGACCAGGTAAACTTGATTGGAAAGGTGTCTCTGGCAATAGTGTTTTAGATTGATAAAGTGCTTTGTTTCAGTTGGTTTGACAACAATCCTATAAGAATAGAATTATTATCTTCATTGAATGGATAAAGAAACTATGCCACAGGGGGTTTGAATGATTACCTTAAACTCATAGAGCTAGTAAGTTGCAGAAAATGGATACAAATCAGGGCTTCTAATTTGACCACTGCGAAAACAAGAGCAAGGAATTCATGGATCTTTATAGTTTTGTTGTCAATGGATTAGAACCAAAAGAATAAAGCACTATAATGCACTTGCTATTCAAAATTAAGACAGATAAAGAAGACCTAAAAAGCAATACTAAACACAAAAATATATCTCCTGGCAATGAATGATGGCTGATAAATAAACTAGCAAAATATGGTGAGAACTCCTAGGATATAACAGATAAAATGCATAAAGTAACATGCTAATGAAAAAGGCATGATCAGCTATGCCAGTCCCTCAGTATTAGGTCCTTCTGTAAATAATAAAAATGTCTCAGGTGTGAAAATATCAGCCAAAGTGTGTGGGGAAGTCATAGAAAAGGAAGAAACAAAACAAAGGGGAGCTTTTATTTAAATATGAGCTTTGAAAAACAAGTACCCGAAAGAATTCCCCCGTTTTCCCCAAAGGAAGCCTCTCCACCCTGTTATTTTAAGTGAATTCTTATCAGCACCTACTTTTGAAAATGAATTCTTCTGACTGTAACTTCCTGAGAAATTTGGAAGACACGCTGTTGGCTTAGACCACCAGATTTCCACTGAGACCCCAGTGATATGAATAAAGGTGCTGGAGGCACACATTTCACTCTTCTTTAGCTCTCCAACCTGGATGGGAAATATTTTCACTTTAAACATGAAGGGATTTTAAACATGTTTTTTAATTTAAATCCAAGTTAGTTAACACATAGTGTAATAATGATTTCAGGAATAGAATTTAGTGATTCATCACTTACGTGTAACACCCAGCGCTCATCCCAACTCTCCTTAATGCCCATCCCCCATTTAGCCCATGCTCCCACCCAGCATCCCACCAGCAGCCTTCAGTTTGTTCTCTGGTTTGTTTCCTTTTCTTAAACATGAAGGGATTTTTTCTGGGGAAGCCATCCATAGCACTGTAACATATTATTCTTTTATATTTTCCACACTCCATCAATCTTGTATTCATTCACTTGTTAATTCAACAAATATTAAGTGCCTACTAAGTGGCAGATATTAATGAAACACAATATACATACTCATGTTTTCATTAGATGGGTGAAGACAGACAAAAACTATAGAGCATATTTTGGTAATATGTGCAATAGGCCATCTTTTCAGATATATTTCATTGTTACCATCTTTATCATAAGCATCATGGTCTGACTTCCTTTGGAACCTCTCACACATCAACCTGCTCTCCAGGCTTCCTGTCAGTATCAGATCTGCAGGACCCTTTTTTTCTCACTCCTGTATTTGGCCCAATCTTTGAAATATAGTAAGAATATATTTAGTAAGTATATATTTGGCATCTGTTGCATATGTCACTCAATTTAGAGTCCCAGGGCTAATATTGGTCTGAAATCTAACTGGTGAGAAACCCAAAAAAATTCTACATTCATAATGGCCTTCATTTCTCTTACGATGAATCTACGCTCTGGATTTGGTGAAGCATTCATTGTGTGCAACTCTAAATTCTACATGGGATCAAGAACTGGGCATCTTGCTTTTTCAAAATGAGGTAAAATCCTAAAAGAAGATGAGCTGAACATGATCTCTTCTAGAAAGTAAGATTCTGGGTGGGAACTGCTCCTATTAAAAGAACTATCAAATTTTTATTTATTTTATTTTGTTTTAAAAATAAAATAACTTTCAAATTTATTATAAACTCTTTCAGACAAGCAAAAGAAAGAAACATTTACAAAAAATAATGGGTAACTATTTATCTCCCACAGCCCTTCCTTACCTTCCTCTTCCCCATAATTCAAAGTTACTCCCACCTTGCCTGAACTCAAAAGTAGTAATTAGCAAAATACATGAATATATAGTAAATCCTCATTATTCATAGATTTCACTGTATTTGAGAATTTACCTACTAGCTAAAATTTATTTGTGAATGCCAAATTAATATTCCTAGTGCTTTTGTAATCATTCCTGGATATGCAGAGAACAGGATACATTTGAGTCACTTGAGCCCCTATGTTCCCATCTCAGATTGAGCAAGGAAACACTGTGTCTTTCATTTCAGCTCCTAAACTATAAGGAAGAGTCTTTTCTTGTGATATATTTAGTGCTATGCTTTTTGCATTTTTGTGCTTATTTTCTTGATGATTTAGCTGTTTACAACAAATTCCAAACATAGGGCTCAAATGCTGTCTAATGTTCTTAAGTGTAAGAAGGCTATGATGTGATTTACAGAGAAAACACCCATGGTAGATAAGTTTCATTAAGGCATGAGTTATAGTTCTATTGGCCAGGAGTTCAGTGTTAATGAATCAACAATATATAATAAAAATGGTGTCTTTAAATGAAAGCATACATAAAACAAGGTTAGGTATTGACCAGTTGACAAAAATGTGGCCAGAGCATCATGAGAACCAATCTCTGATTTCTTCCGGGAAACAATGGTTCAAGATTTGCTAACTCTTAGAGAACATAAGTACTATAAATAATGAAACTTGACTGTATATACATACATGCTTAGGTATATACACACATGTGTATTTGTTTGTATATCCATACTCAACATTTAAACATGCTTATATCTGTATATACATACTTGGGGTATATGTATATATTCCAAAACAATATATGCTATCCCTGTGCAAACATTTAACTTCTTTTTTTCAAAAGTTTAACTTTTATAAAAATGGCATCATTTATATATTTCTTTTGAAAGTTACTGTTTTTATTCAGAATTATATTTGTGTAATTCACCCATATTCATCTACAGAGCTCTGGCTCATTCATTTTCATACTAATAATCATTGAACAGACATTTGTTGGGCACCTACTATATGCCAGGTATTATTCGTGGTACTAGGGATGTCACAGTGAACAAAATAGACAAAAATTCCTACCCTAACAGGCAGAAACGGATATTAATATCATTGAGATGAGTAAATATTAATTTTTAGTATATAATTATTTCATAATAATTATAGAGTACCACAATAAATATAGAATACCATTATAGGTGCTAGAAATGCAACATTAAATGGTTGTGTGTGTGTGTGTGTGTGTGTGTGTGATTGTACACCATTTATCTATTTTTTTTAATTGATGGATATTTAAGTCATTTCTGTTCCTTGTGGAGTTTCTTTTTCTTTCTTTTTTTTTTTTTTTTGCTATTACAAAAAATGATACAATAAAAATTCTAGTTCTTTTTTCCTGCACTGTTTGAGCCAGTGAACCCTTGCTTCTGCGCAGGCTTCAAACACGCTCACTTCTGTCTTGTTAAAAAAAATATAACTTTCTTTCAACTCTGTAGTCCAGTCTAGTCACTAACAGATTCTTGTGTAGATTACGACTGTTGCACACATTTTCTCATCTTCCATCCACTTTTCATTCCACTCATGTTAGGTCTGCACAGTCAACACCGTACCGAAACAACTGTTCTCAATGACTTCTTTGCCTGTACAAAGAGACATCTCTTTGGACCTTATAATATTTGATCACCTTTAGCAGTTTTATATTATTAGTTTTCTTTTTTTGCTTTTTTCATGGACTTGACTCCATCCTAATTCTCATCCTACCTAGTTATCCTATTCCAGTCTCCTTTGCTGGCTTATCTCCTCCCCATACAGCCTTTCATTGGAGATAATTACTGAGTGGCTCAAACATGCTGTACAAGTGATCTCAATCTCTCGCACTCCCCCCTACAACAGCACACTTTCCTTCACAGCCTGGATGCAGGATGAGAATCTTTCACAGGGCAGTGATCTGAGGACTATTACCAATTGGTATAAGGAGCCCCAAATAGTGTTCTTTCCCAGAACTTTACCTTTTTCCAATATTCTTCATCACATTATTCACTCCCCTCATTCAAATGTTTTTCATCATGTTTTTATGTTCAGGGATGAGATCTCTTCTACAGATATACATTCAGGAACATATATATATGCAGTCATAGAAATAGATGCGATAGTTATTTGGGAACTCCACTACAAATGTGGGTCCAGAAAAAGGGCATTTATATTATCTTTGAAATTCAGATTATGAAGTTGGCACAGGAAGAGGTGAAGAAGTCATCCGTTAACTCACTCAACAGACACTTTCTGAGTATTTAAGAGGTCATTTGCACAGAGCTAGTTTTACAAAGATGATAGAACAATGATAGAAAAGTACAATCATCTGGACATCTGAAAAAAATCATCCCATGTGCTATCTTGGACACCTGGGGACCTGCCTTCTTGGAAACATGTAGAAAAAAAGTCTCTCCCTTCCCTTCATCCTCACTTTTATGATCAAAGCCAAGTTCACGCATCATGATCCTCTCGTTCCTGATTACCATTGACTGTCTCAGGGATGGGCACTGGACTCAGGGTGAACTATTGTGTAATGAGTTCCTTACTCATATCTGCTGAGTAAATCAATTCTTGGTCTGTTCCCACATTTTGTCAGTGGGATATGAGAGGAAAATCTGAACTCATTGCTTAGAATCTACTTATCATAATATTTAAGAGTTTAGTAATACTCTATTTATTTCAGCACTGTAAGCATTATCAAAATATTTGACTTACCCAAGTCTGCCTTAAAAATCCATCAATGTTTATTTGATTGACTCAAGTGTGTAGGGAACCCCCAATGACCATTCTACTCTTAGGTCTGTGAAGTTACCTCCAGGTCCAGGAAAACTTCCTTGCATTTACTTCTCTCCCTGAAATCCTACCCTAAACACAGTCTGCTTTCCCACCTTCTTTAATGCTGCCCTGAGTCATTCTATCTCTTGGGATTTCTACTCCGATTTTATTCTGGAATGTTGGGTACAGGCATACTCTCTTAATTTTCTTTATACCGGAGGAAAAGATACAGCATAGCAGGCACCACAAAACCCACTGAAACAACATTTTGAAGAAGTACTGCACTGCTTGTCATATTTTGTTCTTTATACAAGCATAGGAAGCAGGTCACACAATTTATAATGATGCCTGGAGGGCTGCTTCAACTCAAGACATTTTGAAGGCAACAAAATAGATCTCTGTAGATTTTCTATCTTTACAGTAAGAGTGTTACAGTATTATGCTGTATGATTATGTTTAGCATAAGTTCAAAATAGTGGTCACTTGATATTAATTTATAATTTCCTCTCAACCATTTGTATATGAATTCACCAATTCAAAAGCTCCCTTGACAAGAAGAGAATTTTATTTTTAGGTTGCGTTCTCTGTAAATATTACCACAAATAGCTTGTGCTCTAATCTAAGAAGACAACAAA
Organism: Helogale parvula; assembly: GCA_004023845.1. Taxonomy (NCBI): domain Eukaryota; kingdom Metazoa; phylum Chordata; class Mammalia; order Carnivora; family Herpestidae; genus Helogale; species Helogale parvula. The sequence continues at coordinate 53,571 of PJEM01008730.1, read as the reverse complement.
TTGGTGGAAACACTTAACCTTAAGGAAATAGTGTCTCTGATTGTTCTGGTCCAAGTTTCATTGGTCTTCTTTGGGTCCTACACTATTCTCTACTCCCACCAAACTGCAACAGCACGTGGTTCTTACTCAAGGCCTTAGCAGCCACTTGAAAAAAGTTCTTAGGCTTTGCTTATGAACTTGTTCAAAATTATTCTCCTTTGTGCAAAAAGAGTACATTTGGGGTCCATCCTGAGTGCTTTGGACAGAAACCATTAAAGGAGCTGTTTCCAATGAAAGCATCATTAGACATTCCCTTGGAGCAGAAGTTCAGTACTGTAATGGTCAGAAATTTTTTGAAGCTGTTGTAGTATGAACTATACAAGTTTACAGGTCTTTTGACTTTTATGAATTTTCTTACAGGTCATTGTGGAGAAATAGCTAAAGGAGCTAAAGGAAAGCAAATTCTTACAGAATAAGAAATTGCAGAATTTCATGCATTTTACATTTTTGTAACTATGGTTTATTATTTTTTACTTCTTGCATGTTGTAGCTTGTACTGCCCTTTGACTTCTACTGCTTCCTTTATTCCTAAAGGCAGATTTCACAACACATTAATCCTCCCTTCTGACTTTCATTATATGGAAGTACAGTTCTAATTAGAGAAGAACAATAGATAGAAACTAGTTCACATGCAGTTGTTTCAATGTGTTATTTGCACTTCTGAATACTTTCTTAGGGTGTCTGAGTTTTAGTTGACAATCCTGGGAATAGTTTAGGGCAAATGCTTCTCAGAGGCTTTCCACCATGAGAATTAACAATACCTGGTAAGTCTATAGTAATAGCACCAAAGACCTCCCCACAATACTCAGGCATTTGTATATTCATTCACCAACTCAAGAGCTCTCTTTAAATAAAGAGAATTTTATTTTTGAATTGAGTTCTCTATAAATGTTCCCAAAACTAGCTTGTGCTCTAATCTAAGAAGAAATTAAGATACAAGACATAAAGAACCCGAGCCTTATGTTAAATGGTCTTGGATTCAATTTGTGCCTCTTTAACTTCCTACCTGTGTGGTCTTGGACAAGCAAAGTGAATCTCTGAGTTTTGTATTTAATAGGATCTTAGTCCATTGGGCTTCTGTGAGGAATATATCAGCAAAATAGAAATTATTATGCCTAATATAGAGCCTGGTATATTTTGGGAACTCAATAATTATTAGGTTCTTTGCCTTTCATTTTTCTCAGAACTTGAGAAACTGGAGGTAAGAACAGCACAAAAGAACAGATGACTCTGCCTAGTCAATAGGTGTGGAGAAGCAAAAGTGCCCAATGGAGCATTTTATTTAGTAAACCCACTTACTGAAAAGATATTCAGAATTCAATTATGGAGCAAGAATTTTTGGATACCCAATTTATACTCTTCTTCATTCACTGTCAAGTGAGATTGGTATCATCCTCTACATTGAACAAGCAGGGGGAGTTTGGTTCAGAGCGTTTAGACAAGCCCCTCCCTATTTCCCTAAAGTCACCTTGTGAAGGAAAGCCCAAAAACTATGTTTACTTTCAAAAGTCAGAGAGACAGAAATAATATGTCAGCATACTTCAGAGCCACCCATGGAGATGCTGACACAGTAGCTCCAGAGTTAGGTCCTGAAATCTGTGGTTTTAATTCATCCAGGTGAGTTTCATTCAGATAATCCTTTGGTCATGTATTTTTTCATTTTGTTTATTTATTTTATTTATTTTTGAGATACAGAGAGAGACAGTGCAAACAGGAGAGGGTCAGAGAGAGGGGGGGGGAGATACAGAATCTCAAGACAACTTCCAGGCTCTGAGCTAGCTATCAGCACAGAGCCTGACACGGGGCTCGAAGCCATGAACCATGAGATCATGACCTAATCTGAAGTTGGATGCTCAACCCACTGAGCCACCCAGGCGCCCCCCCTTTGGTCATATTTTTCACAAACAGCAATCTAGATCATATGTTGACCCGGGAGTTAGGACAAATATGACTGACAGCGTCTTGATCCAGATTTTCACTGAAAGATTATTACCTAGTATGCTGTTCATGAACCTTTGCCATGAATTAGGAAGATCTTACTGTTAAGATTAAAAACATTCCCCAAATTGTGGTCAGCTCATTTGTATGTCTTTTTGCCTAGAGAGAATAAAGCAGATTTTTATCCCTAATGTAAATGGACCTCTTTCAATCAACTGGAGGTCTGAATAGAACAAAAGGCCTGAATAAGAGGGAACTTCTCCTGCCTGAGCACTTGAAGTGTGATATTGGTCTTCTCTGGCCTTCAAAGTCAGACTGAAGCATTGGGTCTTCTTGGATCTCAAGCTTGCTGGGTTTCAGACTAGAAATTATATCATCAAATCTCCTGGGTATCAGACCTTCAGACCCTGACTGATGCTACATATCAGCTCTTTTGGGTCTCTAGCTTGCCAATGGCAGATCATAGAATTCCTCAGCCTTCATAATTGTGTGGCCCAATTCCTTACAATGAATCAATCTCTCTCTCTCTCTCTCTCTCTCTCTCTCTCTCTCTCTCTCTCTCCCCCCCCCCCCCCCCCCCGTGTGTGTGTGTGTGTGTGTGTGTGTGTGTGTCAGAAGTGGGATGACATACTCAGAATGGTAAAAGAAATATCTTCCAGCACAAACTTCTATATTCAGCAAATGATGGAGAAATAAAGATCTTTTCAGATTTACCTTACAAGAATGGCTAAAAGGACCCCTTCAAGGTGAAAGAGGAAAAAAAAATCAAATAAAGTAAGTTTTTTAAAAAGATAAGCAAATTAACAAATCTTTAGCTATGCTAAGTAAAAAAGATTCAAATAAATAAAATCAGAAATGAAAGAGGGGATGTTAGAAATGACAACACAGAAATATAAGAGATCATAAGAGACAACTAGAAACAATTATATGCTAACAAATTGGATAATCTAGAAGAAATGGATAAATTCCTAGAAACATACAATTTACCAAGATTGAATCATGAAGAAATCAGAATGGACCTATAACAAGTAAGGAGATTGAATCAGTAATCAAAAACCTCCTAACAAAGAAAAACCCAAGACCAGATGGCTTCACTGAAGAATTCTTTCAAACATTTAAAGAAGAATTAACAGAAATACTTCTGAAATTCTTCCAAAACTTTAAGGTGAGGAAATACTAAGCTCATTACCAGCATTACCCTGATACCAAAGCAAAGACAGTAAAAGAAAAAAAAAAACTATAGAACAATATCCCTGATGAGTATTAATAAAAAAATCCTCAACAAAATACTAGCAAACAAAATTCAACAACATATTGAAAAAATTATGCATCAAGACCAAGTGGGATTTATTCTTGGACCGCAAGGTTAATATACCACACCACAAAAATAGAGTGAAAGTACTACGCAATGGGGAAAGAATATTTCCTCAACAAATGGTGTTTAGAAACTGGATATCCACACGCAGATGAATGAAGCTGGCCTTTCCCTTATACCATATAAAAAATTCAACTCAAAATAGACTAAAGATATAAGCCTAGACCTGAAACTATAAAACTTTTAGCAGAAAACACAAAGGAAAAGTTTCATGATGTTGAATTTGGCAATGGTTGCTGGATATGAAACCAGAAGCACAGAAAATAAAAGCAAAAATAGACAAATGGGACTACATGGAACTTAGAGTTCTACATAGCAAAGGAAACAATGAACAGAATGAAAACTCAACCTATGGAATAGGAGAAAATATTTTTGAACCATATATCTGATAAAAGGCTCATATCTGTCATATATTAAAAAAAAATTACTCCCACAAGCCAACAAAAACCCCCCAAAGAATCTAATTTAAAACAGAGCAGAGGAACTGATTAGATATTTCTCCAAAGAAGATGTACAAGTGTCCAACAAGCAGACGAATAGATATTTTACATTGTTATCAGAAAAATACAAATAAAAAAAATGAGATACGTGCAACACTTGTTACAACAGCCATTATCAACAAAACAAAACAATGCAGAACACACAGAAAAGAATAGGTATTGGTGAGGATGTGGAGAAATTCTAACCCTTGTGCACTGTTAGAAATCTGTTGGCTGAAACCCAAAGGGTATATGCACTATGGAAAACAGTGTGGAGATTCCTCAAGAAATTAAAAATTAAATTATCATATGAAACAGCAATCCAACTTCTGTATATATATGTGATGTAATTGGAAACAGAATCTCAAAGGGATACTTGCGCACTTATGTTTATTGCCGCATTATTCACAATAGCCAAGATATTGAAGTAAACTAAATGCCCACAATAGATAAATGGAATGAAAAAAAGCCTTCTATGTTTTAAATATTTATTATTAATGTTTTTGGCACATGTGTGTTTTATATTCTTTTTGAGTCTCTCTTTTTCAGTATCTAGATCTATATACGATCTATTTAGATATATGTTTTCTATCTATCTACCTCTTTACCTATCTATCTACCTATCTATCATCTATCTATCTTCAAAAATCTAATGGAACAAATTCATAAAGTGGCTTTGTGAAACCTGCCCTAACTAATCTTCTATCAAGAGACTGGACATTTGAAAGCAGCAATTCTTTCTGCTTCTCTAGAGAGGCAAATGTTTGCATCACAAAAGGCTGTTAACAGTCGAATATCATTTTATTAAGAGTGGATAGCTTGTCATCAAAATTTTAGCCATTTATGTTTTTAACATTGCCTACAGAAAAATTGACTTGACCTTTGTCTAAGGGCTGCTAAATCAGACCTTCTAATGACTTCTCATTTATCACTCCCAATGCAGTTCTGTGATCATGCAATAACTTCAGAATCTTTTTGTTGTTGATGTTAAATGCTTATTATTTATTTTGAGAGAGAGAGAGATGTTGAGAGAGAGAGAGAGAAATCTTACGCAGGCTCCATGCTCAGCATGGATGCAGGGCTGATGCAGAGCTTGATCCCATGACCATGGGAACACAACCTGAACTGAAATCAAGGGTCAGGTGCTCAACCAACCAGGCCACCCAGGCAACCCAATAACTTTGGTATATTAAGAATGGAATCAGTACTTTTAAAAAAATAGAACACTTGACTCTAGGGAATGAAGAAAGCAGCCAAAGCCCTATGCTGGTGAAACATCTGGAAGGCATGGAGATCTTTAATATGCAAACACTTAACTTCCACCAGCCTCACTCTTGGATCTGACCAGAGGCACCTTTGGGTAATAGGTGATCTGTGTACCACTGAAAACTACCTGTCCTAATTCACTTCTCACATATTTATTTCTTTGAAATTTTCTAATAAAATTGTTGTCTTAAAATAGGGTATAAAAATGGAAGGATCTTAGCCTTACAAAGCCAGCAAAGGAAACAGATACATTGTGCAGTCTTGAGTGTGGAGAAGTGAAGCAAGATAATATATTTGGATGTCATGAAAAAAAAAAAAAGGCAAAATGAAAAAAATAAAAATCAAAACACTGAGTTGTATCTATGGTTCCTTTTAAAATGTTTATAAAAATTATAGCATTTAAATGTATTTACATGTTGATTGTACACATTACGGCTCTCAATGCAGGGCTCTTCTGGTATTCTAGTTTACTGTTGTTAGCTTTCAACTCCAGAGATGATCAGGAATGAATATTTAATGCCGTGACCCTCCCCGGTCGCTCTGGCCTGTGGGGGGAGAACCGGCATGGGTTCTTTTCCTGAGGGAAGATAAGAGAAAAGGGGAAAGGGAGACGTACAGAAAATAAAACACAGCACTCACGGTTTCTGGTTATGCGGAGAGAAAAAAAGCCAGTTTATTAAGAGAGCTGTATATATACCATCTCAGGGCAGAGAGAACAAAGCATTTGACATTATGTCAGATACCAGGTAAAAGAAACGCCCCTACAGCCTTCAGCAAAGCTGGGAGGTGGAGAATTAACACTGAATGGGTTTTGATCTTAATGCACCTTAGGTCATGCCATGCCAGAGAGACACCATCTCCAGCTTCCTGATGCAAATCTTGTTTACTGGTTCACTCTGCTGAGTGAATAATCCTAGCCTTGAGGCAGACAGAAACATGGCGGTCCCCGACAATTTAAAGTCCATTTGCTTAACAAAACAAGAATGTTGATTTTAGTTTGCTTACAATACACTGAGATTATAATTACTTTAACATTTTCTTACTTGTATTTAAAATATCATACGTATTCTTTTAAAACCTTCTCCCATAATTCTTTCACTCTTAATTTTGAAAAGAAAACTGAGGAAACCTTTTTCCTAATTACTATTTATTTATTTTGTCATTTTTGTTATTTATTTTGTTAAAGAGCAGTAAATGAAACTCTGAATACTGCAAAGCAGGCAGTGTTAGGATATGTAGGTGGACTAATGTATCGATAAAGGTTATTAAATTTAGACCAAGGAAAGATGATAAAAACAATGGATTCCAAAGAACTTAATCACTGGAGCCTAACTTTGGGTAAGTCAAGCTATTGATAATGAGAAATGACAATGTCAGTGATAGATGAGGTACCCAGAAATATGAAGAATCAGTCATTATCCATGTATTTCAAGTAATGTAAACAAAGTGATTCTGGGGCAAGGGCAGAATAGGGAAACTAACTTTTATTGAGCCCTTACTTTATATCAGGTATATTACACCTGCTATTTCATTTGGTTCTCAAAAACAATCTTTAAGGTAGATACTACAACTTTATTTTACATATAAAGAAACAAACTCTAAAACCAGTGAATGGCTCTCCTAACTTAGAACAGCTAGGAGGATGAACAGAGTTTTAAACCAGAGTTTTATTACCCCTGAATTAATTATCTTTATGGAATATTGTCATTTAAAAATCAGAGAAAATATGGGAGTAAAAAGGTCATTAGCACTATGTGTAAACATTTGTAATGTATGCTTTGGTCAAGTTTTATTGAAATACTAGAATTCTTGACTATTAAATTCTCACTTTCAAACCTTCAAATTGTGGCTTCTGAAATTGCAGCAAGGGCTTTAGAGAACCGCACAGAACTTAAATAAAATCTTCTGGCAGAACTTCAAGGTTGGCATGAACTGCAAACTGGACAGGTTGGTTTTCAGGCATGGCAGGATGAACTGAGGGTTTACATTTATTTGCTGTAACACAGTGAGAAGGAAAGGTTGCCTGAAGTAAACATAGGGGGTTGTGGGGGCAGAGATAAAAGTAACCTAGAGACTAGACCCAGCTTCTTAGAGGTTGTCAACATCAACTTTGGGTAGAGATGGCAGAGCTGTTGACAAGGCAGCATAATAGCCACCTTCCCCCCGTCCTACAATGCTGTTGGCCATCTTTCTAAATCTTCTACCAATGTCCAGCGCTCTGCCCCAGATGGGGAAGTCTTGGGGTGGCCCAGGAACACATGCGGTGGCATGCTCCATGGTAGAGCAGGGGCCCAGTCCCTCTCTGAGTTGGGCATATATTTTCAGGTCCATGATAGTCATTCAGAGAATTCCTGCAGCCACATGCGAAAAGCAGGGACATGAGAATCATTAGATACCGGATAGCTAAATCTCTCAACACCTCAAAGTAGAATGATAAAAGGGTATAGACATAGAAGAGCTCTTGTTTTTCCCGACCACTCTACCCCCATGCCCAGGGAGATACAGGGTATACCCTGAATCTTAAGGTAGGACCAGAGCTTTACATCCTTCTCCCAAGAAGGGATAAGGGTTTGGGCCACCCCTTCATTCCTCAGAGATTCTGAGGGATAAGAGAGTTTAATAGGCAGTAGTGCACCCCTCTCTCGTTTCCATCTGCCTTCTTGCTCCACATGCATAATAAGCCTAGGATCTTAGCCAGAGTTTGGAGCAGATATAAATTCTGCGATATACTCTCCACAAATTAGGATTTGACCAAGAGGTTAGTTGGCCAGAGCCAGCATTGGGAGAGTAGATATTTCCCCTAAGCTTAATTCAAGGTGGGCAGGCAGAATAAAAAGGCAAATTTCAGACTCCTAGCCTAGGACTGTCTGGTCTAATAATAATGTGTTCATTATTGATTTACCTCAAAGAGATTAAAACCTACAATATACTATAAGTCCTTTTGCCAGCCCAGACATCACAGATTTAAAATGTTAATCCAAGATATAGCTTAAAAAATTATCAATGCTGAAGTTAAGATAAACGTTTCTAGGTGTTTCCCTGATTTTGGTATAACCAAAAGTCTTAAGCTCTAAAAGTGTCAGAAATATAGATGAACCTAATCCAACATTGTTTTAAGGAACGGCCTCAAATGACTTATATTCCCAAGGGTATTCCAATGACTAATGCAAAAGAAATAGTCCTGCTTTCTGGTCTGTAATATTGGTCCAAGTAGGGCCACCACCAGCCCTCCAGACCACACACCAGGCTTTATGTGGTTTGGAAAATGGTGTCCCCTCTGGAGGGAGGGTGCCAACGTGGCAGCCGTGTGGGAGGAACAAAAGCTGGATTTCAGTCCCTGACTCCCCTTAGCCTCAGTGTAGTTGAACAGCTGTATACAGCAGCTCCGGTTAGATTAAAATAGATTTAAAAATCAATTTTCCAGTGGATGAGACCTCAGTTTGGAGTCTCAAGAAATATGTATACTTTAGTCTATAAAGAGCTCTCTCTTAGTCCCCTTGAAGGCTTTTAAGACCAGCCTTGGACAAATTACTTAAATACCCTGTGTCTCTAGTCCTCAAATACTTTCTCATCCTAACTTTCAAAAATGTTTTAAAACTGAAATACTTATCCAAGTGTCCCCCAGGAGCAGAGTAAGGGCCATGCACGGGCTTGCAGGCTTCTGGTCGACTATCATTCGCCTCTCAACAAAGATTTCACAAAATGGAATTTGTATCCACTCTGGTAGTTTACTTGGGTTTTGAAGACAAATGGGACTCCTCTGAAGAAGGCTGTCATGCAGATTTCACATTTCTGATGTGTCATCTTTGTTTGTGTGTTTCTTAATCACAGGGGAGGATATGGTCCTCCCCACCATCTGGAGTTTCTAATAGAGCCCAAGGAGCAGTCAAACGTGGAAAGTAAAACATCAATTTTCAAGGTAAAGTGAACTGACGTGTAGTTGTTTAAATAGTCCCTTAGGGACACTTTTTTATCCTCCCTACAAAATAATATACACTCATTGTAAAACATTCTAACAATACAAAATACAAAGGGTAGAGAATAAGAGTCTTTTTGCTAGTTCCCAAAGTCATCAGAGGAAAACACTAGGAATAATTGTTTATTTGTAGGTTATCTTCTAAGAAATTATACACACACGTATCTACACACATGCCTTTATTTGTAAGTAAACTTTTTCAGTATAACACACACATACAAAGGTAGGCATGTCATAATTTTATGGCATCATAAATGGCCATGAACTGAACACTCTGATATATAACCACCATTCAAATGAAGAAATAAAGCATCATCAGCACCTCGGAGACCCCTCAAATGCCTTTCTCAATAGCTTTGTATACATAAGTGTTATCATAAGATACACATTTTTCTGCTATTTACTTTTTATGGTTAACGATAATTTTTATGCAAAGAACATATATACTCATTATACCACTGTATAGTGTTCCTTTATTTGGGTTTAATATAAGTTACTTAACATTGCCTATTAATAGACATTTGGTTTATTAAAATGATCTTGTATAAAATTTTAACCTTAGAGTTTTAAATTATTTATTTTATTAAAATAAAAACTACTCGGGGCACCTGGGTGGCTCAGTCGGTTAAGTGTCCGACTTCAGATCAGGTCATGATCTCACAGTTTGCGAGTTTAAGTCCCACATTGGGCTCTGTGCTGACAGCTCATAGCCTGGAGCCTGCTTCGGATTCTGTGTCTCCTTCTCTCTCTCTGCCCTTCCCCCATTCACGCTCTGTCTCTCTCTCTCAAAAATAAGTAAACATTAAATAAAATGTAAAATAAAAACTACTCTTTTTGATCTCTATTTTACAAAAGAAAAAAAAACAAAACCCTAAGTTTTTCAAACATCAGATTGCAATAACCTGAGCATTGAAAACGGCCTTCCAGGGGCCTCCAAATCTTTCTCTGAGTAATCTTAGAAAATATTATATAATCACAGCACAAGAGGATTAGCTCACTTTCTTGTCTTTTGTTCTTTCCCATATAACTGGCCAGAGCATGGGGAAGACTAACTGGTGCTATAGTTTGAATCCTGGAGCCAGTGTTTTCTCAGGGGGAAAAAGACTGATTTGTAGCATTTAGCAGACACCAATTTCTTTGATGTCAATACTCGACCGAGACTAATTTCTATTTTTTTCTTAAGTTTGTGTTTATTTATTTATACATTGAGAGAGATGAAGAGAACAGGGGAGGGGAAGAAAGAGAGGGAGAGGGAGAATCTCAACCACACTAATGGTGTGGAGCCCCATGTGGGGCTTGAACTCACAAACCATGAGATCATGACCCAAGCTGAAATCAAGAGTCAGATGCTTAACCTACGAAGCCCCCAAGCCGCCCTCCACCAAGACCAATTTCAAGTGACTAACTTGACCTCACTGAAAGTTGTGTTAGGAAAAGAGTCAAACAATGAGATCTTATGAGCATCTGCAAAAGGCCCCAAAACACCTCTACCTACGGTCTGAGGTAAGAGAGTACCTACATCACTGCATGAAAAGGAGTCAAAGAACTGCTAATGAGTGCTTGATTAAAAAAAAAAAAAAACAATTTAGTGTGAAAAAATGAGTTAACAGCCAAAAGTAAAGAGAAGTAAAGAAATGTCTTGGTTATTGCTTTGAACAGGATTGGAATGTTTAAGAAATGTCTTTTTGCTTTAATCAGCCACACAATATATGGTGTATGAGTGGTTGAACTATCCACTCAACATGCAAATATTAACATTCTATCGATATAATAATCATTAGTTAAGGCAAAAATATGTATATGGTCGAATTTTCCTACTTCTTGCCCTCAACAGTCAGTGGGGAGAAGAAACCACTCACAAAGAAATTAATAGAAATTGAGACAAGGCAATTAGATAAAGCATCTCTTAAGAGTAAGTGCATTTAGTCCAGACAAACTTATTTTGTGCCTATCACATACCACTGGCTGTTCTTGGTATTCAAGGAAACTAGTAAACAGGAAAGAGAAGTTAATAGAAGAGAGCTTTGAAAAATGAAGCAAGGTTGGGTAGGAGAAGAAAGCCCATTATGCGCCCTAACATTGAAAAGCTATCCTAGAAACAGTGAGGAATGATGGATGGAGAGATCCAATGATCTTTCTTTTTTTTTTTTTTCCAATGATCTTTCTAAGCAAGACATAAAATCCAGAGCCATAAAAGACAGATAAGTTTGATCACATAGAGAAAATTTTGAAATTGTAAAACTAGATTGTCAACTAAGTAAATAAACCAACAAACCCAGATATCTCACCCTGAAAGAGTCAGTCCTCTCTCTGGGATGTCGCTAACTCTTAGCTTTCTATTACTGCCTGCATTAATCTGCTGGGGCATTAGGGCGGCTGCAACAACACCACCACCACCCAGTGGGGGCCTAACAACAGGGATGTATTTTCTCACAGTTCTTGAGGCTTGAAGTCCAAGATCAAAGTATCTCTTGAGGCCTCTCTCTTCATTTTGCAGATGCTATTTTCTCTCTTGTTCTCACAGGGCCTTTATTCTGTGTAGGGTAGGGGTGGGATGAGGATTTGGCTTTTCTTCCTCTTATAAGGATTAGGATCCCACTCTTGTAACCACAATTAATCTTTTTTATTTTAAGTGTATTTATTTATTCTGAAAGAGAGAGAATGAGCAAGCGGGGGATAGGCAGAGAGAGAGGGCATGGGAGAGAAAATCCTAAGCAGGCTCTGCACTGCCAGTGCGGAGCCCAGAACTCACGAACTGTGAGATCATGACCTGAAGCTGAAGGTGGGTGCTTAACCCACTGAGCTACCCAGGCACTCCAGACCACAAGTAATCTTAACTGCCTCCTTAAAGATCCTATCTTTGAATACAGTCACCTTGGGAATTAGGCCTATGACTTTTGGGGAATCCAACTCAATTCATAACATTGATGTAGCAAATTACAAAAATTTAGCAGCTTAAAACAACACAAATGTGTTATCTCACAGTTGTGCGGATCAGAAGTTTGGGTTGGTTTCTCCTTAATGGGTTTCACTAAGATGAAAATCATGGTATTGTCTCACGGGGCTCTTGGGGAGAGGCTCTGGGGAGTGCCTGCTTCCCAGCTGAGTGTCCGTGGAATCCAGCGTCAGTGGAATCCCTATTGCCTTGCTGATTTGGGAGTCGCCCGTAGCACACAGGGGTCTCTTTCAAGCCCTTGCATGTAAGCCCCTCCATCTCAGAGCCAGCAACAGTATGTCAAATCCTTCCCACACTGGAAATCTCCAATTTCTTGTTATATGCTTTTAAGGGATCCCATGATTTGATTAAGCTCATCTATAATCCAGGATAATCATCCCATTTAAATTCTGTTACCTTAATCACATCTGCAAATTCCCTTTTGCCATATAATAAAGCATCTTCACAGCTCCCACGAATATCTTTAGGGACCCATTATTCAATTTGCCACACTTACGTCTATGTTAGAGCTTCAAATCTCCCCAAGAGAGATTTATGGAAACGACATTAAACAATAATGGTGGTAGGAGATCTTGATTTGTTCCTAGTTTATGAGAAGAGCTCTAGCATTTCATCTTTCAGCATGATGCTGACTTTCAGCCTGGGATGCTTGTATGTGTGTCTGACTGTCTGACTTTCCTGTTAATATATGTATATCAAAAAGTATCCATTTATCTTCATTTTCTAATCTTTAAACATCAACAATGGATGTTTAACATTGTCAAAGGTCAATTTGGCATCTGTCTACTATAATCCCTATGTTTTTTTTCTCCTTTGACCTATTAATATGATGCATGAATTATATAATTTAAATGGTTTTTCTATTATTGAATTATCATTTTATTCTGGAGTTGTTTTAATATGTGCTTATAATCATATCATGTGAGTTTTTAAATGTAATTTTCTATTTTGTCTTGTTTTCACATCAGGGTTATTATGATCTTACTATTATGATATTATTATGATGACCCTTATAAAGAATGGAGTGATTCCTTTCTCTCTCTCCTCTGGAACTCTTTAAATATTACATCTCATCTTTCTTTATGAGTTTAAAAGAATTCATCTGAAAACCACTTGGACCTAGCAACATTTAGAGAGAAAGTCTCTTTAGTAACTTTCTTACTTTTTTCATCATTTTTGGATCAGTGCTTCATTATACAAATTCTACTCCTTCACCACAGTTTATTTCTAACATCAAATACCTATACACAGATTTTGAATAATCATATTTATCAATATTTAAGGTTTTGAATGTAAAACTTGTGTTTTGCATGTGTCTTTTCGAGGCCGGACTGACGACACTACTCACCAAGAGACAAAGATGTCTAAACTATTTTAACAACATTCACACAAGAGAAACTCGTCTCTCAGAAGCATGCTCATGAGGAGTGCCACTCAGTCTGTGGGTTCAAGCCCCACTTCGGGCTCTGTGCTGACAGCTAGCTCAGAACCTGGAGCCTGTCCTCAGATTCTGTGTGTCTCTCTCTCTTTGACCCTCCTCTGCTCATGCTCTCACTCTCTCTCAGAAATAAATAAAAACTTTTTTAAAAATTAAAAAAAAAGAAGTATGCTCATGGGAATGGCAATGACAAGTTAAAGCAATGCCATAAAGTTTTCAATATTCATTTATGTCCTTTTTTCCGTCAAAATAAAGATGAATTTTCAAAATCCACCTTCAATTTTCATTGATATTCAAATCCTACAGCTTATCCTTAAAGCTTACAAATTTGCAATATCTTCTGATTTAAAGAAGTGAATTAAAACTAATAAATTTCCTAAAATGTACCTTTTGACAGAAAATAAAATTCAGAGCATCCTATCAAATCTGGGAGTTTTCAGTGATTGCTTTTTGCAAGTATACAATACTGAGATCATTGCCACCTTTATTGTTAATTATGGTTAAATTATGAAAAATGTCACAATGGTCTGTAGAAACCATTGTTCCAAGTTTTTTACTTTCATTTTTGCTCTTTAATTGTAACTATTGTCATAAAATATGTTGCATCCTTTTCTTGCATTGAAGCATTAAAGTTATTAAAATATAGAAAGTATTAGAGAAAACTAAGTCTGTATGTCCATTTTGCATCTTTAAAATGTTTGTACCCAAAACACAAAGAGATTTTTCCATAGCTCAAATATTCTCAACAGAATTTTCTTTCTTTGAGAACCCACCCTTGCACATCACCATGCAAAGACACTTGTTTATGATCAACTCATATGGTAAAAGAATAAAGAGAATGTTCGCAAAGTTAATGCATTAGCTTTTATGTAATTCACAATTTCACAGCATCAGTAAGCACACTATTTAGTCAGACTTTCTCAGTGAAGGAGACAGTATTTCTGATATACAAACCAGCTTCTCAATCTGGGCAACTACTTCTGAATGTTTTCCTCTGAAACATCAGAGCAAATTCCTGCAGAAAACTTAATTCCAAACCACATTTGCTGACAAAAAAAAGTAGATTTGATTAAAAATTAAAATGGTTGCAAAAAATAACAAGTTATAAAAAAAATAAATGCTAACATTTGCTCATTTATATATATTTGGTTTGCGGTTGACACCTTAAAATATCACAAGTTGTAATGCAAATTACTTTTTTGTATTTTTAGTACACTTTCTTTTTCTGTTACACATTATGATCAATCAATAGTGTTCTAAGTGGCTTCTTTGCATGGACCAGTGCATAATTGTATCTTCTGCAAAAATAAGTTGTCTTCAATATTTATATCTCTCATTTTAAAAACATGTTTATTTATTTATTTTGAGAGAGAGATCAGGGAGGGGGCAGAGAGAAGGGGAGGGAGAATCCCAAGCAGGCTCCATGCTGCCACCACAGAATCCGATACAAGGCTTGAACTCATGAACTATGATATCATGACCTGAGCTGAAACCAAGAGTCAGAAGCTTAACCAACTGAGCCACCCAGGTGCCCACATACCTTTCATTTCTTTTCTCCTTTCTAATTGCATCGAGTAGTAAATCCAGAATTATTTAAACTAGATTTTCAGTTTTAGCACTACTGGCATTTTTGTTGGCTTCTTAAAAAAATTATTTTATTATTATTATTTTTGCTCATGAGTGGAGGATGGGCAGAGAGAGAGAGAGAGAGAGAGAGAATCCCAAGCAGGCTCCACACTCCCAACATGGAGCCCAACACAGGAGTTAAACCCATGAACCCTGGGATCATGACCTGAGTTGAAACCAAGAGCTGGACTCTTACTGACGGAGCTACTCTGGCGCCCCTCGGTAGCTTTTATTGTGGGGGGAGGGGCGGACTCTCTTGTATATTGTAGGATATTTAGCAGAATCCCTGGCCTCAATCTCCTAGATGCCAATGGAGGCATGCTGTGGTTCAAAGGGTGAGTCAGAAGTGTGTAGTAAGAGAGCAAAGAGAATAGCAGTAGTGATTAGGAAACCGAAGACTGAAGGGTAGAGGAGTGTAATCTGTTACTGAACCCCGCTCAGATATTTTTTCTGATTTGTTATTTGTGAATACTTATTTGCTTAGAAATCAGTTATATGGTATAATTTCATCTGTGAAAAATATGCAGAGATAAAGAGTTTAGGAAAAATATTCAAAATAATCAGACTCTCTGTTTCTGAGTGGAAGAATCATTGGAGCTTTCTTCAACTTTAGAAATGTATTTTTTATGATTTTCCTGGACTCATTTTTTAAAAGTTGAGAATATGTTTTTTTATAATAAAATAATACCATTTAACTTATTAATTTACAAAGCTTGGTAGATGCTAACTAATCATAATTATGTTGAAAGCCAGATCATTAGAAAGTCTAATAAAATATTAAAGCTGTTAGTTTATGAATTGTAGAGATGTCATGTTTGTAACTTCCATTTTTTTTACAATAAAGATATGTTATTCTTTTTTTGGAAGCAATTTTGATTTTTTTAGGGGAAATATTTTGGAGTTGGATTTTGATCAAAAGCTCTGAGCAGGACTATGGGAGTAAGTTATTACACAGTGAATATCTCTGGAAGTATTGGGAAGTGAAAAAAAAAACCTAAAAATCTCCTACCTTGCCTTATAGTCAGCTTTATCTCCTAGGAAATAGAGACAGCAAATAGGTGCTTCTCCATTAGGAATGCAGGAAGAACTACATAATTTTCAGAGCCCATGCAAAATGAAAATGTGGGACTTTTGTTTAAAACTTATTTTATTTTTTTTTAATTTCTCCATTGTCCACAAAATGCTTCTTTTTTTAATTTTTTATTTTTTATTTAATAGTTTATTGTCAAATTGGTTTCCATATAACACCCAGTGCTTCTCCCCACAAGTGCCCCCCACCATGACCATCAACCCACTCCCTCCCTCCCCCTCCCCTTTCGGTCCATGGTTCCTTTTCAGTAGTCAGTAGTCTCCCTTGATCATCTGTGTCCCTCAATCCCCCCCTACCCCGCTCTCTTTCCCCCTTCCTCTCCCTGTGTTCAAAACGTATTAAGAATTTCAAGATGGTGACAGAAGAGGGGCACTGGGGAGGCTCAGGTGGTTAAGTGCTCTACTTCAGCTCAGGTCAGGATCTCGTGGTTCAGGCCCAGTTTTGGGCCCTGATGACTCCGGAGCCTGCTTTGCATTCTGTCTCCCTCTCTCTCTGCCCTTCCCCCACTTGCACTCTGTCTCTCTCAAAAATAAATAAACGTTAAAAAACATTTTTAAATAATAAAAAAAGATGCTGACAGCGAAATATCTAAAAACATGGGCCCTTCCTGAGCACAGGACTCTGTATAATGACATAAAGCAGCTTCTGCCTATAGGAATAATTTCCTCACTTACCAAAGGTGGGGCCTGGGAGGCGACATTCATCTCACAGTTCATGGTAGCCAGTGAAAAGTATGCCCTAGATTTTAGACAAATTAAGAAAGATGAGGGGTTCAAAATCCTATGAAGTAGGTCTAACAGGAGACCAGGAGAAACTTAATGGAGGACCAGGGGGAGGGGAAGAGGGAAAGAGAGTTGGGGAGAGAGAGGGACGCAAAACTTGAGAGACTATTGAATGCTGAAAATGAACTGAGAGTTGAGGGGGGAGGGGGAGGGGGGGGAAAGAGGTGGTGGTGATGGTGGAGGGCACTTGTGGGGAAGAGCACTGGCTGTTGTATGGAAACCAATTTGACAATAAACTATTAAAAAATAAATAAAGTAAAATAAAAACAAAATCCTATGAAGATCTTTTTAAAAATCTCATGATATAAAAATTAGGAAAGGGAAGATTCATAGGAAAGCTGATAATTATCTTCATATATTTTAAAAGCATTATGCTATTATGGAAAATTTGGTTTTATTTACTTCACATTCCTTGAGTTCTGAGACCCCCAGGTTTTTGTTTTTGTTTTTGTTTTTAGAAATCAACCTTTTTAATTTCCTCTCCTCACTTCATTTATACAGTTGATGGTGTTCATTTTAATATAGTGTGACAGTCCCCTACACACACACACACACACACACATACACATACACACACACAACAGCCACAGGAGATGACTCAAAGATAGAATACATAACTCAAATTAGGTCATAAGAGTCTATTCTCTAGAAAGAAATATTTATTACCCAATAAGGCAACTAAAACTTACTGATTGATTACATGGTAAACTGTTTTTGTTTTCCCTTAATAATGGAAAAAATGATATGTAAACAGGCAATACATGCTGACTTTAAATGCTAGGGTTATATTTTCCAAGGTGAGTCATCAACAACATAGTAAAACTAAAACTGAATAAACAACATTATTACAGAGTCACTTCTTCTAAGAAATGTACTGCTATGTGCCTGGAGGTCTCTAAGTGTGGCCTGAGTGATTCAAGAAGAGATGCAAATAACAGACAGAATGTAGGAACAGATTAAACATTTCATTTAAAAATTTTTTTAATGTGTTTTATTTATTTTTGAGAGACAGAGAGAGACAGCGTGAGCAGGGGAGGGTCAGAGAGAGAGGCAGACACAGAATCTGAAGCAGGCTCCAGGCTCTGAGCTAACTGTCAGCACAGAGCCCAACACGGGGCTTGAACCCATGAACCATGAGATCATGACCCGAGCCAAAGCTTAACCGACTGAGCCACCCAGGGGCCCCAAACATTTCATTTTAAAAGAAAACCTGCAAAAATTCTTACACTCATAACAGAGATGCATAACCTTTTCCCCATGCACCTTCTCTCTTAACAATTTTAAGTGCCCTTGTTTAAGGACTTTTTCCTTCAACTTAAAACATTGAATTCTCCTCAAACCTCTAACCAACACCTCTAATATAAAATTCATTGTACTCACATTAATCTTAAGAATGTTTCAATTACTAGTTTGTCTTTTATTCTCTTTAATCTTTCCATATTTCATACCTTGACTTCAGCTGGATGAGTATGTTTAATATTTTATGCCTTCTTGGGGCACTTGGATGGCTCAGACAGTTGGGTGTCCGACTTTAGCTCAGGTCATGATCCCATGGTTGGTGAATATGAGCCCCGCTTCGGGCTCTGTGTTGACAGCTTGAAGTCTGGAGCCTGCTTCGGATTCTGTGTTCCTCTCTCTCTCTGACCCTTATGGGCTCATGCTCTGTTTCTTTCTCCTTCAAAAATAAACTTACATTAAATTTTTTAAAAAGTATTTTATGCCTTCCAGCTTCAAACTCCCAACACCTGTTTTTTTTTTCCTATTGCACCTTTTTATTGTTTCCTTAATAATGGAAAAAAAATGAGAACCGAGTGCACAGTTCCTCACTTGAGCCACTGAGCTGCTGAACTGCTTGCTCCAGAAATACATGATCCCAGTCCTCAGCTTAAACCCATGTAGTCGTAATGGAGGTGGTGTGACAGCATTACATGCGATTTTTATCAGAAAGATAGTTTGCAAGTTTGCAAAGTGGCCACAAGATCTCCAAAGAAGGACTGTTGGGGTATTAAGGAATGAATGATTGCTTGCTTGGGCCTGTGGCTACTTTATTGAAGAAGAAAGTCATTAATCTTAAATTTACACGGACCAATTTGTGAGAGAGCTGCAAACAGTGAATCCTTCTTGCCCTCAAGCTACAAGGCAGGACACTAGATAAGATTTCAGGGGCTGCTATCAGAAGTTGGGCCAGTGAAACCTATAGCTTTGAGGTCTGGGGGAGAATATCTACTCACTGGGTCTTGAGCTTAAGGCAGGCCTTGCCAAGGGGAACCTTCGTACCCACCCCTTTCGTTCTCTGCTACATGGAGTTTGTGAAAGCACTGGAACACCTCCAGGAGGAGCTGGGCTGCCCAATCTGTCTGGACTACTTGAAAGACCTAGTGACTATAAACTGTGGGCACAACTTCTGTTGCTCCTGCATCAACATGATGGATCTAGATGATACCTTCCCCTGTCCTGTTTGCCGATTTTGCTTTCGTAACATACATTTACGGAGCAACCGTCAGTTTAGTAATTTGACTGAAATTGCCAAACTGCTACAGGTCAGAAGGAGCCAGAGGAAAAGGCAGGAAGAGTATTTGGTGTGTGAGAAGCACAATCAGTTTCTGACCCTTTTTTGCGGGAGGGACCTAGAGGTTTTATGCACACAGTGCAGTCTCTCTGCACTACATTTGCCACATTAAGAAAGCTGCCTCTTATCATTGGAAAATTCTAGAATATAGCACTGAGCCCTTGCAGAACAACATGGAACGAGTTGAAAAAGTGATAACTCTGCAAACCAGCAAGATTGTGGAACTGAAGAAGAAGGTAGAGGATAGAAGAGAAGAAATCATTTCTGAATTTGAGCAACTTTGACTATTTCTGCAGAATCAGCAAGAGGCTCTTCTTAGGCAGAGGAAAGATGAAGAGATGGACATTTTAACGAAACTAAATGCAAACCGTGTAACATTTTCAGATCATGCTTCCACATTAAAACGTCTTCTGAAGGAGGTAGAGTGCAAGTGTGTGCAGTCAGAACCGGAATTACTGACACATGTTGAAGGTATCTATCATGAGTATCAAAACCTAAAACGTCCTGAGCTCTTCTTATTCAGATTAAAGAAATACGGATTTAGCCTTCCTCCACAGTACTCTGGCTTGGACAGAATTATCAAGCCATTTCAAGTAGATGTGATTCTAGATCTGGAAACAGCACACCCTTGCCTTATTATCTCTGAGGATGGAAAAACTGTACATTATGGAAAGAGAAAACAATATCTTTGTTATAACCCAAGGAGATTTTATCTCTGCTCTGCTGTCCTGGGTTCTGAGAGATTTGGTTCCGGCCGATATTACTGGGAGGTAGAAGTGGGAAATAAGCCTAAATGGACCTTGGGGGTGTGCCAAGACTATTTTCCAAGAAATTGGCGGAATCAGCCAGTTGCTGAGGGTGGGTTCTGGGCAACTGAGCGATACATTGAAAGCATTTATGTTATGCTGGGTCCTAAGAGAACTCAGCTTCTGCCCACAGTAAAACCCAACTATGAGTTGGGTGAGGTCTCCTTTTACAATAGAAATGATAGATCTCTTCTCTATACTTTTAATGATTCTTTTACAGAAGCCCTTTGTCCCTATTTCTATGTTGGAACGGATTCTGAACCTCTTAAAATCTCTTCAGTAACAGATGATGAAAGATGAAGCACCTGGGAAAGAAAGAATACTGTCTCAGTGTCTAGGGGTAACTTAGTAAACTTATTCTCAATAATTCTGGATTCTTATAGTTTACTGCTGAAAACCAGAATAGATTTTTCTCTTTCATTTTCAGCAACTATAAAACATAATAGTAACACCAATTTTATAGATGTTTAGAGATGCTTTTAATTTCTAAGATAAAGTATTTGATGATTATATTAAAGTCAATAAAATATTTCTGTTAAAAAAATGATGTGTAAACAGACAATACATGCTGATTTTAAATGCTAGGATTATATTTTCTAAGATGAGTTGCCAACAACACAGTAGAATTAAGATTAAATAAACAACATTACTGACAGCTCAGTAATGGGCACAGAAATTCCTGAAGTCAAACTCTCATTAATCCATTGAAAAAAATGAATGCTGAAATTTAGATCCTTCCTGTAATGATAAAAATTATCCCTACGTTGAGTGGCTTTATTTAAAAAGAGAGAGAAATAATAAGAGATGGGACAAATGTGTATTACATATCATTCATTATATGAAATAATCAAGTAATTAATTCAATTTGGGATGGAAAGGCAATGGTCTTTTATAGCAAAGAACTTTTATAGCATAGGACTTTGGTGGTTTAAAGGTAAAAGGGATATTCCCACCCACCCATTTGACTTTTATTTATTATCTGAGCATATCCACTAGACTATTTCAATCTGGGGTAATAATTTTAATTGTTCTATTTTTTCCAGCTTTTATTGACAATAGAAAAAAAAACTGTCAAAATAAAAACTGAAACCCATACATGATGAGGACATTTTTTCCTATTCTTCACAAATGAATTAAATAATTGTGCACACTGTCAAGAAATTCCTCCACTTAAAATATTTCAAAATATTCTAGAATGACTATTTAATACAAATATAAAACCAGGGGGGAATTTTTTAAAATCACCCACTATGTGCCCTTAGATTCAGGTCACCAGGGACTGTTTTAACCAGATAACTGGTCTGGGGTTGGTTTCTCTTCCTCAAGTGTGTTGGTTTTCAAAAGACAGAGAGAGAATTGTATCTTTCTCCCACCCTCAATCTTTCTGTGTGCATTCAAATGCTGTAATTCCAAATTTAATGTGGTCTCCAGGTGTAGATGCTCACCCATTTGGATAAATACAGGAAGAAAATCTAGCAACTCTGAATAGTGTTTCATCAATTTCAATCGTTCAGAATATCACATAATCATTTGTGGGAAAAGAAAGAGAATAGGACAAAACTGGGGAAAAATTATCATCTGCCCAAACTTGGTAGTTGGGCTGGGACTTGTCTTGACATCTTTACCTTCAGATACAAATTCGAGAATGGATTTTGATCAGCACAAAAGCTGAAAGGAAGGAAAGCAAGAAAAATCCATACCCTTGGTCTGATGGAGGAGAAAAAGGAAAAAAAAGAGCTTTTTGAAGACTGAGAAGCAAAGCACATTGGTGAGAAGTCATGAACTAATAATCTGAGAAGAAAATTTTTAACAGATGTAGGTGCTTTAATCAAATAAAAGTTGATATGACTTCTTTAAAACAGAAGTAGAAGAGCATATGAGGAAAATAGGCCAAAATAAGAAGGAAACAGTTCAAGATGAAGAAAGAGAAGAATAAGATAGTGAAAGATTACCAAAAACTAGACATACACTAAAGAAGTTAAAACCCACATTGTAGGGAATAAACCACATGATGTGAAAGCTGAGATAGAGAGTTGGGATGCTCTCCTGAAATGCAAAGGAAAGAAGGAGGCTAGACATGGAGCAGAAAGAAAATGTAAGAAGAAACTTATTATTCATAAAGAAAAGCAAAAACTATGAAATAATAATCAGAAACTTTACAAGAGCTAAACATATCTACAGATGTATTTTTAAGTTATCCATCCTTCAGGTAAAATGAAGGAGAAGAAATCTACATCTAGATATATCTGACAATACTTTTATTTGCAAGGATCAGACAAATGGTCTACCAAATCTCTAGGCAAAAACATATCTTTATAGCTATGACTCTGTCTAAAACTACACATATCTTGTCCATGTATCAGTGTCTACATCTATATCCATAACCTGTAAGTAGCAAAAATTACAGGTCATGCCAAGATTTTTCTTCTGAAGAACCAAGAAAATTCTAGAGCAATTAGGGAAATGTGACCAAACGTGTTGTCCCAGGCCAAACTGAATATCACTTATAAGAACAACTAAATCCCACACACTCATGTTTTGAAGTCCTCATAAAGTATGTCACCCATTTTTTTTTGCCATTCTTTAATAACTGGAAGACATATATCTAAGGATCAAGAAATAAAATGAAAGTTCATGTTTCATGAAGTTCATTAAGTTCATGAAGAATGCTTTTAAAGAAAGGGCATAGAACACTAAAACTAATGTTTTAAAAAATATCTGAATTATTTTTTTATCTGAATTATTTTAATGTGGATGCATAGCTCAATGGAAATCGTGAAAAATATTAATGAAGGAGAAAACATAGCAACTGCTCTTCAAGTGATATATTTCAAGGAAATGATTATGCATTTCCACAGATCTATAGCTAAGAGAATGTTAAAGATCTATATATTACATTAAAAAATGAAAATACATTGAGGCGCCTGGGTGGCTCAGAAAGTTGAGCGTCCAACTTTGGCTCAGGTCATGATCTCATGGTTCTTGACTTTGAGCCCTACATTAGATTCTGTGCTGACAGCTCAGAGCCTGGAGCCTGCTTCAGATTTCTGTCTCCCCCACTGTCTGCACCCCCTTCCTCAAAAATAAATAAACCTTAAAAAATTTTTTAATGAAAATACCTATAAATCCACCAATAGAAAAATAATTAAATCCATATAATGTGTGGCATTATGATGAAATGTAATATGGTTCTGTGGTAGTCTGCTAGAAGACTATCCAACAGCATTGGGAAATGTATATAACATATTTTGGTGAAAAAAAAACACAAGTTATAAAACTTTATGCCTAAAAGAACCAGTTTTTGTGAAAAGAATGCTTATGTGTGATGAAAGGATACTGGAAGGTCTTGTACTAAATCATTAACAGTGATTTTCTCTGGGCAATTCTCCTCTTTTGAGATTTATACGTTTTCTAAATTTTCTGCTTTTACGGTGTCACTTTCGAACAAACAACATGCAGGTTCTCTGCTTCAGCAGCATATGGAGAGATACATACCCTTCTTTCTGCCTCATCAGTTGCTGTCAGAAGCTGTTGAAACCCGACCACCAATTCTTGTTAGAAAGAGCAGTACAATATCCAACATGTAAAACCCAAACCATTATTTTGAGGTCGGCAGACATTCTCTAGCATTTAGATGGAGAGTGTTAAAGAGCTCAGGTCACTAAGTCATTCGGTTACCCAGGATACATAATGTTGTTCTGCATTAACAGACTTCCGAGACTCCAGCGTGCTCCAGGCACCAGATTAAAATTCTTTTAAGGTTCGATTAGATCATTGTCAAGACCTGCCCTCAAAATTCTCTAGGCCAGGATGTTTCACATTATCTATAGACGTGACTGATTGATCAGAGGTGGCATTCAAGGCATTACCTATTTGCTCTCAGAGGGTCATTACACTGAAGCTACATTCATTCATTCAATCTCTTGGTTATCAGATAGTCTGTCCATCAATAGACAATTTTTAAGTGCTAGACATTGCCCTTTCTATGATATCAAAGCACGGTAATGAACGAGATACCCAAGACACCCACTCTCAAGGAGCTTACATCCTATTGTGGGAAGACGGTCAGTAAGTAAGTATATACATAAATAAGCAGTTTCATTATAGTTAGTGATGAGTTTTATGAGAAACTTAAACAGAAAAAAATGTGGTAAAATGAGACCAGGTAATTTACCATAGACAGGATGATTAGATACGCTCTCTGAGAAAATGGAATTTGTACCAAGACTGTAATGACATGTGAGAGTAAACCACGAGACCTTCTGAGAGAAGGACATTCACGGAGGAAACAGCTAGTGCAAATATCCTGGGGCAGGAACTCACCTGTGCCTAAGAAGAAGAAAGAGATCTAGGGTAACTGGAGCAGATGAATGAGGATGTACCAGTCACAGTCTAATGAGGAAAGAAAAACCACTTACTGCATTTAAAATAGAGAAAATTAGGGGTGCCTGGGTGTCTCAGCTGGTTAGGTGTCTGAATCTTGATTTTGACTCAGGTCATGGTCTCACAGTTCATGAGATTGAGGAGCCTACATGGGATATTCTCTCTGACCCTCCCTTGTTTGCATACTTTCTCTCTCTATATATCTCTCTGTCTCAAAATAAATAAATAAATACGCTTTAAAATAGAGGAAATTAAAGTGTAGAACTGGTTGCATGGGTGGTAGGAGAACTGAGAATCCAGATGGGATGGTGAGGCAACCCCCAAATTAGAAATGGAAAGAAGCCATTAGCAACTCCAAGGGGGGGTGCAGGGGTTTCAGGGCCCAGGAAGGGCCATGCAGCAGAAGTTGGACTTCCCCGACAAAGACAAGAGACATGGGGGAGACAGGTCACAGAAATTAGGGGTGACATTCACAGCGCCTCCCTTCCCCCTCCCCTGCCAGGGCCATCCACTAGTGTCATCTACTCAGGCAGAAGCCAACCAGTTCAAGGGCAGAGCGGGGACTGTGGAAGAAGGGGCCTGTGGAAGAAGGCAAATGGGAGGGACAGGTACAGGGTGGGGAGCAGTGAGGTTGAGGGGATATCAGATCAGACTGAGGGAGGGTTGGGATCTAAGTGAGAAGGAGGCCCTGGAAGGTTTCAAGTCCCAGGAAAGAGTGGTGTGAAATTGTAAACTTAGAAAACTTAGAACAGTTTGCTCCTGCCTAAAGTCTTCCGGGTCGCATCTCCTGCAGAGGTTGGTGTGTCAGTTGGCCTAATTCCCATCCGCAATGCTGTAGTAGGTGATCCCAGCAAGAGGCCAGTTTTCCATCTACAGACTCTACATCTAAAGGACTCAGAGAAAGTACTTGTGGTTCCAGGACTGTTGAGCTGTTGAGAGACCTCAGTGATCTGCAGTGTATCACAGAAGCACAAACAGATGCTCTGACTTCAGACCCTCATTCTGTCATCTACCACCTGTGTGACCTTGGACAAGTCACTGAACCTCTCTGTCCCTCTGTTTTCCGATCTGCGAAACGAGGCTAATAATATTACCTACTTGATGGAATTGTGAGGATTTAAATGCATAACCTGGGCCATTGCCTAACTCAGAGAGAAGGCAAATATGTGTGTTCGCTTAACCCCAGCCTTTGTGAAATGCCCACTCAAAGTGAGGCCTTTGGTATTTGTGACAAATCTTACGGGATATGCTAAAAATTCAAGTTCCTAAGTCCCCCAAATCAATGCTTCTCAAAGAGTGGTCCCAGACCAGAGCGCAACATTTAGGAACTTGTTAGAAATGTAAATTACTGGGCCCCACCGCAGATCTACTGAATTTGAAGTTGGGACCTGCCACTCTGGTTTTATAAGCCTTCCAGAAGATTCTGAGGCACAACTGCTGTCTCAAGTGAGAACGTCTTAAGGTGGAAAGCCTGAAAGAAACATATCTGGACTGCTCCGATTAAACTTATTACACAAAGGTCTCTAGTGAACTGCAGTTCAGTATCAGGAATAAGAAATTATTATGAAATGTATTTCTACATCCTTTAAAAAATTTCTGTTACACTGTTCACACCCCATGTGAAAGTGATTTTTTAAGTGAAAATGCAATATTAAAAGGGAATACTTCTTATGGCAATATTCAATGTCTTCTTTTTAATGTTTACTTATTTTCTGGAGAGATACAGAGCAGGAGCAGGGGAGGCAGGAGACACAGAATCCGAGGCAGGCTTTGAGATGTCAGCACAGAGCCTGACGCTGGGCTTGAACCTATGAACTGCGAGATCATGATCTAAGCCCAAGTCAGACGCTTAACCCACTGAGCCACCCAGGTGTGTGTGTGTGTGTGTGTGTGTGTGTGTGTGTGTGTGTGTGTGTGTTGAAGCACTAAATTCCTCTTATGTCGGTGATAGTGTAAGATTAGTTCCCGTTTTCTTTAGTTTTTGTGCTACGTTTTTTTTTTAATCCCACACCATTCCCACCCCCTCTAAGGATCAAGGGCTCTGCCTTGTGTCCCAAGCTGTTGGCAACGCTGTTGTTCTCTTGGGACAAGTTCCT
Organism: Helogale parvula; assembly: GCA_004023845.1. Lineage (NCBI taxonomy): Eukaryota > Metazoa > Chordata > Mammalia > Carnivora > Herpestidae > Helogale > Helogale parvula. Next base: position 26,752 of record PJEM01008730.1, on the reverse strand, counting down.
AGCAGCACAGGTAGGAGGCGGTCCCTCTGTTGGATGGGCCATAGAGAACGTGCAGGCAGCCATAGAGGGAAGGTCCTCACCCAAAGAGTTTTTTGAAAGTGGACAAAGCTCCCTTGTCCAGGAGCAGAGGGGAGTCTTGCACCTGGCACCAGGCTGCATCAGGCAGGACCTTCTCTGCCAGACCTCTTGCCTCCTCCTTCATGACATCCATCCTCTCAAAGGCTCGGAGACAGGACACAATTCTCTTCTCTTTCTAATCATTCCATGGCAAAATTTCTCCTTCAAGACTTCCCTTTTGATTCTCAGAAACCCAGTGTGGAAATTAAAATGATTACTGCACATAATTTTGATTTTCTCATTGCATTTCTGATACAACAACAATTGTTCCCTTCAAAGCTGTGGGAGGGGGAGTGTCTCAGACCAACAAGGAAAAGTTGGAAAGGGTAAGAAAAAAGAAACATTCGCAAGATTAGTATCTCAAGAAATCTTCCCGCTACACTCTGAAAACAACAACAAAAAAGGAAGTTATTCTGCAAATGCCTGCTGTTCCCTCTTGTGTCTCAGTTGTCAAGACTTTGTTTTGAATCACAGTGGCTTCGTTTCAACTATGTCTTCTAGTGGGAACTATTCCTACTCCCTTCTGTTGTTTAATATCCTAGTTCTTAGCTTGTTTCCCTCTTATATGTATGTGTCTGTTTTTTGTAAACTAACTCAAATTCCTTTGGGAAGCTAAGTATAAATAATGCATAAAGTAACAAAAATCTGGTCCTGAGACAAAACTTTGCAAAGTTGCAAATAAATTCAGGCTCTAAACTTCCATTTCCTTAAATATAAATGGTTTTATTCATTAAATAGAAGTGTTAAGCTTTGAAAACAGATTTCAGGGGATGAACCTAGCCTAGCCACTGTTTTCAGTCACATGGAACTTCAGTTTTCTCTTCAATAAAATGGGAAAAATAATATCCCTCTGATAAGGTAGTTGTGGATTTAGATAAAATTACGTGTAAAGTGCTTGCTATATTGTGCCTGCAACTTAACAGATGCTCAGTGATGTCGCTGTTTCTAGTATGCTGATTATTCTTTTCATTGTTGTTAGTTACTGGCAGCTTTGATGTAAAAAAAAAAAGAATTAGGAAAACCTGGGTGGCTCCAGAGGTTAAGCGTCCTACTTCCGCTCTGGTCATGATCTCAGGATTCCTGAGTTTGAGCCTGGTGATGGGCTCTGTGCTGACAGCTCAGAGACTAGAGCCTGCTTCAGATTCTGTGTTTCCCTCTCTCTGCCCCTCCGCTCCCCTCTTTCACTCTCTCTTTCTCTCTAAAAAATAAACAAAACATTAAAAAATAAAAATAAATAAAGGAATTATAAGAGCTTCAAAAGTACATGCAATCCATAAAATATCATTAATAGAAGGAAATGAAAAAGATTAAGAATGTGGATATTTATGTTATTCAAGACTAATTCATCACTTCATGTTATTTTTGCTGTACCTTTAGTAATCTACCTTTGTCATTTGAATCAATTCTCGAATAATTTTAGTTTTTGACTTATTAGGAGGCTTACTTTTTGCTTTCTCATTTCCGCCAACAGTCTAAATCAAGATGTCTCCAAATATTTGGAAGTAAATAGGCATTATTACACACGTTCAAAAATGCATACATGTGTTCACACACATGCACATAAGGTAAAAATATTACCATATCCAGGGCACTAGAAGTCACAAGGTGCAGAATTAGTGTCTTCTTTAAAAAGTAGCATGTGTCACTTTTCTAGAGAGAAGGTTCTTATACTAACCTGCACATTCACTTAATTAAATGACCAGGAAAGATCATATAAATGAATTTACTAAAGAGAATTAAGAAATCCAGATTCCTGAGCCTTGTAACAGACCTGCTGAATCAAACTCTCCCGGTATGGGAAGTTGTTACAAGGTTTGTTTGTTTGTTTGTTTTTAACAATCTGGCCTCTCCTGTTAGGATGAGTAATGTCGCGGACTATAATAAAAAGGCGTTTTGATGTTTACAGCAGGTAGCTTGTCAGTAATTCAGTTATAGGGAAGCAACAAGAAGAATCTCATTAGAACTTGGTGTCAGAGAAGTGATTATGGTAGACGAAGAAATTAATAAGAAAATGGACAAGAGCTGCTAAAGGTAAGACTGGAACGGAATGGGACTGAGGATTACTACATTAACACAGGAAAAATGGAGTTTCACATACAGATCCTGTTCTCCCACAAAACATGGCCATTCACACATGATTACAGAGGAAAAAACTGGACTTCAAGTTGAATGCAACTCCTTTGTACATAAAGCTGATTTGGTTTTTCTGAGTAACTATTTTGTGCTTCTCTGGTGAATTCTTCCCCTAAAATTGACTTCCTGTTCATTCACCTAAACTTCATCCACACTCTCTTCTCCAACAGTTGATTTGATTTGATATCGATTTGAACCCCTGTATTTCTCTCAAAAATTTCTTCAAATCTAAATTAAAAGTAAAAGAATGGGTAAGAACTCTATTTCACCAGCATGAAAGCACTCACACTTCTGCCTGCTGAAGAGGACGTTCATCATCCTAGGTAGCTTCACAAATTGCTGCCTTCAAGAAGTGACAGAATTCTACAGGATCTTTCTCTCCTGCATTGTTCTTATTATTTTAAAAAAATGTAATGACTGTGGGCACTAAAAAAAGAGATGCTTAGACTAACAATCGTATCATTTTATTCCGTTTTAATCTAAAATGATGAAACCATAGTTTTATGGTTTCATCCTTTATCATCCTTTAGGCAATTAATGTCTACCAGTTTAAAAGCTTTTCTACTATTTGCTTTTGTACTTTTTCTTGGAAATTGATTCTGTATTTGTATTGCCATGCGGCAAACGGTTTAGGTTGAAGTCCTCAAGTGTTCATACTCAGGGTTTTTCCCCGTGGCATCTCTGGCTTCTGGTGTATTGATCCTATTATTTTGTAAAGGTTATTTTGATGTATTTTCCTTAGACTAAAAATACTCAGCAGGTCTCTTCCTTTTTCTGTAATTCAAGAAGAAGTAATATTAAATGTAAAAGAGCATAATTGGTGATAACACTATAGATTTCAAAGAGTTCTGTTCTTCCAAAGCTGTTCTAGTCCATTTTATCAATAGATGATATTGAAAGCTTGCTAATTGCAAATCGCTTGCTAAATATTTTAAATGCATAATTTCACCCGTTCCTCCCTGAAACTCTTCCATGGATGTGGTAGTATTGGCCCCATTTTACAGATGAGGACACTGAGGTACAGATTTTTCAATCACCTGCTCGAAGTCACATAGGTAATAGATACAGACTGGGAACTTGAACCCAAGTCTGATGGCATGTCTTAGACCTGACCTTATTTAACACCACTCAGTAATACCTTGAGTGTTCACCACTGTTGTGTTATGTGTTCAGTTCTGCAAGCTCTGTATATGTAATAGCCAGAATTATGTCCCCCAAACGCATCAGCTCCTAATCCCTGAAACCTGTAAATATGACCTGATTTGGAAAAAGGGTCTTTGAGGATGTAATTAAGTAAAAGGATTCTGAGATCAGATCAGCCCAGAGGGCCCTAAATGCGTTACTTGTATCCTTATGAGAGGGAGGCAGCAGGGAAACAGATAGAAAAGGAAAAAAGAATGGAGGCAGATACCAGAGTGATGTGGCCACAAGCCAAAGAATGCCAGGGGCCATACAAACTAATAAATATTCAAGGAACCACATGTTACCTCACTAATAATCAGAGTCTACAGTAAACAGAAAAAAGAAGGTGCGTTGGTGATATCCTTATCTTTTTAACTGATACATTTTTTTCTAGTTGACTCCCCATTTCCATAGTTCTGTTCATTATTTTAAAACAAAATGAAGGTATACCCATGCAAAACTCAAAATGGATAATTCTAGACAGCATACTGGAGGAAGAAAATTAAAACTTAAGTGTCTCTGTTATTAATTCATAGCTGTGTTTCTCTTGTTTTAATTTCCATCTAAAGCACACCTGATCAGCATATACTGCAACTGGTTTTATTGGATGAATGTAGAGTCTGTGTCCCTTTCCTGCCCACGCCCTGGTGCTCCGTGGTGGCCCCATGCTGGAGAAGCAGTATGTGATGATTTAGGACACAGTGTCATCCAGGCAGTTTCTTTAATAAGGTCCAATGAAAAATGCATCCCCAAAAGTTTAGCCTCCTGCGCTTCTGAATTCTTGCACCTTCCTTCCCCTTTCCTGGAAGAGAGCCTGGGGTAAGACAGGAATCAGGGTATCCCTGTGTTACTGATCCTCTCTTTTTCCTCTTCCCTCCTTCCAACCCCACCAACAACTTTTATACTTTCTTTTGTGAAAACAGTTCCACATCCATTAGTTCTTTCTTTTAGTCTCACTTCAGATTCAGATTACTTTATAAAATAACTTGTATTTATAAAAATCTTGAGTGACATCACTGTTTTCTAAAAGAGATTGAAAACTTTAAAAAATATTTAAATGGAAATTTTAGTATGAGTTTAAAAACAATAAAATTATTTTGTCACTACTTGCATTACTTGCAGATTTTTTTGTCTTGAACTTTGTTTTGTTCTGGCTAGTATCCTATCTACTATCAAAGTTCTATGCTTTTTTTCCCTCTGTATAAGAAAAGACAAATTAGCTTCTTAATATACTAGCTCTTTCCAGTCAAGTCATAAATATATATGAACTGAGGTCATCAATTGTGATGAGTTAGACTGTGTCCCATGACTCAAAGAAAACACACATGTTGGAATCCTAATTCCTACCTCCGAATGTGAATTTGTTTGGAAATAGAATCTTTATAGAGGTAATCAAGTTAAAATGAGGTCATCAGGGGTGGGCTCTAATCCAAGATGGCTAAAGCTCTTATAAAAAGGGAAAATTTCGACAGAGAGACACAATGGGATGACAATGTGAAGTTATGCAAGCAGAAGTTAGCCAGGTGGCTGAAACAAAGCATCTACAAATCAAGAAAGGTCAAAGATTCCCAAAAAGCACCAGCAGCTTGAGGAGGCAAGGAAGGATTCTCCCCTAGAGCCCTTAGAGGGAGCACAGCCCCCCTTATACACTTGCAGGCTTTTGGCCTCCAAAATTAGGAGACAGTAAGTCTCTGGTGTTTTGAGCCCCTGGTTTTTGGTGGAAAACTAATATGTTAATAAATAAAGAAAAACATCCAACTGAAGATAGAAGAATAATTTTAATTATTTTGGTTGTTAAGAATGATAGGCTATATTAAAGGTCACTATCCAAAGGGATTATCCAGAAAGAAGTGTGAGTCATGATAACTAGAGAAATTTAGAAAAAGTAACCAAGAAAGTCATTTACTCCAGTGCAGAAGGGCTCCCTTTTTCCCATGATGTCTTGGAATTAGTCACTTCATTTAAAAAGGGTTCACTGATCTCAGAAGTTTGCCTTTTTGAGGAGTCCCAGAAATCCTCTAGTGATTTTTACAGGCATCCCTTGGACTCAGCTAAGCTTCATCACCTACCTCTTATCCTTGAGGAAACTGACCCCTCCTTCCCTCTGACCCCATGGTTCCCTTACAGAGCTCCGTTTATGCCAGCCCGTCTCACACTGTATTTACAATTATTTGTTTCTACTTCTTTCTTTTCCACTATTCTGTTGGTTTCTAAAGGCTGCTTTATAGGCATCGAGTAGCTATTCAGTACACATTTTTTGAATGACAGAATTAACTGAGTCAAGTAGATGTCAAGTGACTTACACAAGGTCACAGTATTCACCTCTTATTGCTGCTATAACAAACTACCATAAATGTAGGGGCTTAACACAAAATTATTATTTTATAACTCTGGAGGGCAGAAGTCCAAAGTCAGTCCCACTGGTCTTAAGTCAATGGGTTGGCAAGGTGACTCCTTCCGGAGGATCTGGGGGGAGATTTTATTTGCTTGCCTTATTCAGCTTGTAGTAACCGCATGCTCTTCCTTGGCTGGTTTCCCTTTGCACCGTCATTGAAACCAGCAATCTCTTTCTCTCTCTGACTTCTGCCATCACATCTGCTTCCCTGCCTCTGGTCTTCCTGCCTTTCTCTTATAAGGACCTTTTAGTTACCTTGAACTTACTTGGATTAACTAATATAGTCTCCCCATCTCAAGATTCATACCCTAATCATGTCTGCAAAGTCCCTTTTGCTGTGTAAGGTAAAACATTCACAGGCTCCAGCAATTATGACATGGACATCTTTGGGGGCCATTATTGGTCTACCATAGTCATGCACCTCCTTTTGGGAAATCCCTGTGGTTTTGCCTACCACCTACAATAAATACTCTGATGGCAACTACATAGGCATCTTTAGCCCAAGTTTATTCTCACAAATAAACTTGGCTGATTTATTTCAGACTTCTACAGCTAAGTGTTTGTTGACTATCTCTTCTTGAATGCTCCATGGATATCATAAACTCCAGATCCCCCCAATCGAGCTTATGAGTTCTGCTTGTCATTTCCATCTCTCTGGGCCATTGGCCACACACTGGTCACGAGCTAGAGACCTTGGGATGTTACTTGTTTCCTCTTTTTCACTTAATCCCACTTTCATGATATCCTTTCAAACTCTTCCTCAAATCTGTCTCTCCCTCCTTTCTCCTCATGTCATATTCCCAGTTAGTCTTTCATCAGTTCAAACCTGGATGATTTCTTGTGCTGGTCTCTTACCCTTAAATCCATTCCTCTATCTGCCACAGAATATTTATTTATTAAAATTTAATGTAATTATTAAATTTATTTAATTTAATCTGACTTCTAACCTCTAGATCTAAAAGATGACCTGAAGTGGTTGGGCTTAACCAAATATAATTGTTTAAACCTTAATAACATGAGAGTGGTAGAACTGAGCAAAGTTTTGCTCTAGAGGCAAGGAGAAGAGTCAAGAAAGAGGTGCACACACATACATTGCATCACATTATATCTGGGGAATCAGAAAACATCTAAATCTGGTGATTCCATTAAACAGCAATGAATTTATTTTTGAAGTCCTAACATAACAAAATAAAGACAGGCAATATACACAACCGAGAAACATTGGCAGAAAGGCAGGAAAATGGAAGCGATATCAATGAGCTAAATTTCTCATGTTTTATGGCAAGAAGTCAATAAATACTACTTAGAATTGATAAAGAGGAGTATAATGAGCATACTGCTTAGTGTTATGGAAGAAAGGCCAGATGGATTAAAACAGTCAACCTATCTGATGGCTATCTGATGACTATCTAATGGCCTTATACCTACTTTGATATATCTCTGTCTGCTGTTTGAATGTTTTATTCCCAAGTATGCCTATTACTGTAGTAATATGTGAAACTTCATCTCTTTATAAGGATTACATCAGAATATTTTGATGACAAGGAGCAGAAGATGAATCTAGGTGGCTCCTGCGATGTATCTTATATAACAGAAGTCTGGAGTATGTTGTGGGTGCCAAGGCTCCATTTCTCTGTGGTGAATTGGACCTACCCTGTACCCTGTCCTATGTGTGGACATCCTCAGACCCACAGCAGGTTTAGCTACCATATCAGTAGGAAACGCTGTTGATATCTTGCCCAGATTCCCTTCACTCTGTCATCACACATGTTCCCAAGCTGCTGTGAGGACTGCATTTGGCCAAATAGAAGGCACCTTGTCTGGGAGGTAAGGCTCCTCTACTCCAGGGCAGGGTAAGAAAAAGGGCCAACCAACAGCTAATGACTATCACACAAGGGAGAACAAAAGATCAGCCCTTTGACTCAAGGAGGAACCAAATTCAAGTGCAATTTTTGTTCCAGGCTTTCCTGTAGTACCAGGCTGAAGCCATGGGCTCACTGAGAACACATTCTTGCTTAGATTTTCTTTTACACCCTATTCTGCTTTTCTCATGACTGTTCTCCAGAGAACACACTCTCAGTAAATACCTTTCATAAAGGTCCACATGGAATTCTTTATAAATTCTTTAGGGAACTCAGCCTAAGGAACAATGTCTATAGCTCATTCACCCCAGAGTCCCGTCCCCATCTCCACCCAGTTTCCTCTCCTGCCTCACTTGGTTTAATTGCTTCCCATACCCATGCCTAGACCAACCACTGATGAGGGGAATGGCATTACCAATACTATCTTAGACTGTGTATCTGAGATGGCATGATTTGAGGAAGTCAGTCATTCAAACCACTGCAAAAATGAGTGGATGTGATCAGCTTTGCAAGAGGATTTTATTTTTCCCATGGTTTACTGACAAGGTGCATTGATAGGTGAATTTCTGTGTTAGTCCCACCACCCTGAATCTGAAATTGCAGGGAGCTCTGATAAGGACACATTAACTTACTTATCTAAAGAAGCCCTTGATAATATTAGAGAAACAGTATTTTTCCAGCTTGCCTAATTCTCAGGCAGCTCTGATGCCCTAAGTATCTAAAGTAATCTTTTTTAAGTTTTAATGCAAGAACACTACTTCTTTGGGAGATGACTCTACAAAAGAATAGTGCCACATTTCATGATTTCCACTGCACAATGACACATAGTTAAGTTGACAGAGAAAGCTTTGCTTCTTTGCAAAACAAATATACTAGGAAATGCTGTGCGATTTAACATCCAGTCTTGTCCTAAAACCATAAGGTCAGGACAGAATATAAAAATCAAAGCAGCTCACTCTGTTATAAACAAAACCCACATGAAATAAATTTTTCCAGATGTCCAGGACATCATGAGGAGCAATAAACCTTATCAGTGACTTCAATTTGTGGAAAAGTTAGAAAATTGGAACAAATGAGGTGACAACATGGGTAGTTTTTCCTGTCATGTTCTTTTACCTATCTCTCTCCATAGTCTGGGTTCTGCTCTTGGGATATAGCTTCAAAGTTTCTGGCTCTCTTCTCATTGTAGAAAAAAACCGGAGAAATGAAAAAGAAATGAGTTGACCAGAAGACATAGTGTTTATTATGTGAAAAAAGAAAGTATGTAGCCTTTACTTTTTTGCTTTCAATTTTCCATCTCTTAAAATGAAGTGTTTTGTTTTACTGCTTCTCCAGAAGAAAACATGAAGATGAATACAAGTATGTGAAAAGTAAATCAGGTTTATTACAAGGAGAGGACAATTAAATCAAAGGACTATCTTGTGTCCCATTACTTTAGAACGTGGAAAAGTAATTCTGTATACAGTTTAGGCCCATGAATGTGATAGTGACAAATAGATATTTTCTAACATGGAAGGTCTACACAATGTGGAAAAAAGTATACTGTCTTGTAGGAATCTAGAAATTTGAGTCTCTTCCCTACTTTACTACTTGCTCATTGTGTGACCTAGGGCAAGTCACTTAACTTGTCTAGTTTGAACTTTCCTACTCTGAAATATTAGGAGATTAATAATAATAATAATAATGCTATCAATTATGACAATGGTGACATTTACTAAGCACATGCAATATGACAAGCACTGTGTGAGATACCTGTTTGCTCATTCTTTTCTCAAAAACTTCTGATATAGGTATTCAAATTCCAATGTTATAGAATTTGTACATCTGTTTAGAGGCTTTCAGTATCAAATTTCATAGAAAAACTAATTTAACTGACATATAATAAGAAGAATTGATTATTTCCCATAATAGAAGTCTCAAGCTCTGTTAATGGACTAACTCAACGCTGCCTCTAGGGGCTCTGCTTATTCGCATTACCTCCTTCTTCCATCCCTGCCATGTGGACTTTGATTATTATAGTTTGATCCTTTCTGCCCATAAGATGGCTGCCACATTTCTAAAAATCACATCCTTCTACGGTGATGGGCACTGGTAGGAGGGCAAGGAAAATATTCTAATCCTATGCTGGATTCATTTATATCTTTTTGACCAGGAATGGGTAACATATTCATATCTGAAATAATCTTTTGTAGAACCATGTAATTACTGGGATTTCTTTAAACTAAATCAGAGGCTCAGCCACTCCTAAAGAACATAGTTTGAGAAGAGTTGAACAAAATTAAGAGTAGGGCATGGCTATGGGTGGACATCCTGATACATAAGAAAGCAGGATCAGATACACAAGTGCTTTGCTCCTATGGAAGGCAGAGCCACAATTCACATGTAGGTCTTTGACAACACACATGGTTTTTTAAATCTTTCCTTAAAGATTTATCTTGTTGGCAAATAAGAAATTTTACAGAAAGCCTAAATCATTCGCAAAGTACATTTTGGAAAGCTCTACAAACCAGAAATTCAGTTGAAATGAATTGTGTTTGTTCCGTCTCCTTAGAAAAAACACACAAAGAAATGTGTTAGGTTAAGGCCTTCTCTTGCCCTCACCCACAGCTTTGCACTGGAAAGAATGGGTAACATTATTGTGCCTACTTCCCTTTCCCTCTGCCTTTTTGTGGTTGGAGGCACAGCAATCTTTGATGGGCATGACGTCACCTCCTCCAATTTGTGACAGGAAAGCAGGAGATGTTTGAAGGTGATTTCACTTTATGTGAATCAAGATAAGGTCCGGACAACTTTACAAACACAAGACACAGCCATGTTGACAAATGTGAATGTTGCAATTATTGAAAAAAAATCCTCCTCAGTTTCAGGTAAAGATATTCACTCTTTGAACATGTTAAAGGGAAGATCAAATCATAGACATACAGAAGAATAGAGAGTTTTGATGAGTAAGTGTTGAAAAACAAAAGCACACAAAAAAGGGTATTTACAAGGATTTATTTACAAGTTTCTAAGATCAAATGGACAGTTTCATCCTATAAGCAGAAGTGGGCCTGTGGGCCTGAGAAGATGGGTGGGGGTGGAAATACATTCATTTCCCAAAAAGGAGAAGAAAATGTGCTATTCTGATCCTATAGAGTATAAGTTATCAACCACTGCTGGGAGCCGCACTGGCCTTGTTGGATGACACGGTCACAGTAAGGAAATGGTAGACATTGCATGGCTCCTGCCACAGGGGCGGAAGCTGGCATCTCCTATTAACTGATTGCTGGTGTAAAATTAAGCCTGTTGCTATTGATTAGGCCTCACAATGTTCCCAGTCAGACCGATATTCCCCAGAAGCCTCATGGGAGGAAGCATATTCCCACCTCTATGAAGAGGAAGTTAAACAAAGCACTGCAGATGTTTGTCCAAAGGCTCTTCTATTGAGCTTCACAAACTTAAGACATGAAAATGAAGGGGGTTAAAAGATAATGTTTACCCTGGCCCAGAGAGAAAGCCTAACTTAGGAAATAGAAACAAACAAGTGCCTGGCATAAGCTACCGCGCATACATATGCTAATTTGGTGCCCACTGTGAGGATAGGTAAGAGTAGTTACAACTTAAACTCATATGCAAAGGCCAGCTCTTCTAAGGCGCCTATGGGCCTATGGCGCTTACACCTTCAACATCAAAGAACAAGGTTGACAAAAGGTTTACTTACTAACCATCATGAATGTATTCTTCCTCTTGTGAGCCAAATAGAATGCCTCCTAGCCCCGTCTATGACTGAATTTTAGCATCATTGTTATAAAATGTGTTTGCTATCTCCTTCTCACTGAAAACATCCTGCTATCTTTTTAGTTGTAAGATTTACTACCAGTTCAAACAAATGTGTATGTTACCTGCTTTTCACTGAGAATATCCTGTTATCCTATGATGTGTAAGTGACCTCATTGAAATTAGAATAGTTCTGAAGAAATGCCTCTGTAAAATCTGTTTCCGCGCCCTTTTCAAAGCATCTTTATCACTGAGAATTATTTGTAAAAGTTCCACCTTTTGATGTCATAAGTCTATAAATAAAGGCCCATGACCTGGTGAGATAGGAGATAATAAGGAGATACAGAAGACAGAAGATAGGATAAGACGATGTCAGGCTGGACCAATTAAGAAACTGAGTGAATGTCTCTTCAGTGAATGTCTCTTCATTGTTCTCGTCTGCCACCACCCTTTCCGGGAGCCCTGGACCAGCCACAGCGGGCTTCGGGCAAACCACCATGCCCATTTGTAGCATTTAACATGACACTACTACATCAAATGTCAAAGAAGTCTGAGTTGGATATCCCCATAGACAATATAAAATATAATGTCTAGAGATTATTATTTATAATAAGAAAATCAAGGAACCAAATAGATTTTGACAACTGAATTGTCATAACATTGCAGCTTGCATTTTTTTCATTTTTGTTTTATGGGTTGTTATATTCAAAAACCAGTCAGTTAGCATCTTAACTTAAGGTGACTGTGAATGGAAAGGTTTTTTACATGTTCAGTATACCTGTCATCTAGATTTTGAGTTCACTCTTTGTGACTCTAGCTCTGACTCACTGCTATGAAGATAATGTCTTAAATGAGTAAATCCCTTTTCTCTTTTTCAAAAGTGCTGCAATTTCCTGGTAATTAGTAATTTGAGCAACTTGAGTTTTAAATTATGCTTCTGAGAGTTTTTTTCCCTTCTACCTAGTTCATCTCCCTACAGGGCAATCCCTTTGCTTTTCACCCTTCTGCAAGATACTGTCTTTTTAAAATCGTAGATAATTAATTATAATGGCCATATAAACATGGCTGGTGTTCCTAATGGGATATGATGCTCCATGATCGCATGATCTGCCTGTGTTTTTCCTTGTCCTTTCACAATTTTGACTTTGCAACTGAGAACTACTTAATGTTTTCATTTTTGTTAATCTGTTACTTTTTCCTTGATTGACTCTTATACTAACATATAAAATCACAGTACAATGGGGGCAAAGAGAATTTAGCCTTATAACTTTGATAGATATCATTGATTTATTTCAAAATTATTTTCCCTGTTTTATATATTATAAAGCACAGAGAAAGCTTCTTAGGTGTCCTTTGTCTGCGTCTCTCTTCATCAAAATGGGGACTAAAGAGTTTATCATTCTAAAAAGTTTATTTAAGAAGCATTGTAATATTTTAAGTAGACCCTCTGTGGTAGGTCCAGGGTCAGGATATTGAAAAGATGGCTAAATTTGTCTTGGGTTCTATGTTGCTAGCACAGACCTACAAATAGGACTACGCTGGTCTCAAATTCCACTCAGGGACAATGGGAGACAAAACTTCTTCCCTTTTATATAGATTAATACAAATCTTATGATGAAGAATAGCTATAATATTTTACAATTAATATGTATTTATTTTGTTCACCTGTTCACCCACATCTGTTTATTTATGTATCAATTCTGTATCTGCAAAAAATTTGATGTTGTTTAAAATAAGAATAAATAACCACAAGAGAATTAAATATAAAACTGGAAAGAGATGAATCCCTATAAGAGAAAGGAATTTCAGGCTTAGTTAGACGTTGAAGAAATCACATGGACACTGGGTGAAATTGAATTATTATTAGATGGAACCAATAAACTTAGATCCAAATATTTATATTTTGGTCTGTATTTTAATAACAGATGACTTGTCTCTTTTTTATCTCATTGAGAAGGTGGAAGTAATCAGAAGAGAACTTCCCTATCCTCCTGCACAGTTGATTTTTTTTTAATGTTTATTTCAGAGAGAGAGTGAGCGAGCAAGCAGGGGAGGGGCAGAAAGAGAGAGAGAGAGACAGACAGAATCAGAAGCAGACTCCAGGCTCTGAGCTGTTAGCACAGAGCCCAAAGTGTGGCTTGACCTCACAGACCACAAGACCGTGACCTGAGCTGCTTAACTGAGCCACCCAGGGGCTCCCCCCGCACAGTTGATTATATGTGCACCCACATCCTCTGTTTTCTCTCCTATTACTGTGGGCATTCAGTCCCTGCCTCCCTCTTAGGGTGCTCACCCCACTTGTGCACAGAATTCCATGCACTCTTTTCATCTGGGAAGGGCTTTGTTCCTGCAATTATCATCTGTCCCTCATATCTTCTGTTATTTGTCCCTTACTATTGGATAATCCTATAATCTACAAGTATGTTATAATAGTTCCTATTAAACACACGTGTGCACACACATATTGTCTTGACCCCACATTCCCCTTCATTCTATTGCCATATTGCTTCCTGCCTGTATAGCAAAAGTTCTTGAGAGTGCCACCTTGATTCTCTGTTGGGATTTGAGAAGACTAGTAAACATTCTTTCCTGCTCCAGTAAAGATCCATTAAGAGAAAAACAGAGGACTTAGGAAAAATGAGATTGCTGACCAAAAGAATATGGGATATCACAGCTTAGGTCTTATATCCCAGAGATTAGTTAATTCTCTACCTAATTGGACAGGCTGACATCCCATCATTAGTACAACTGGACAAATGTAGCCACCCCACCACCCTGTCCTCATCCCCCTGCAGAGACATGTCCCATTTACCTCAAGAAAGAAAAGCAACCTGTGTGCTTTGCAGGTAGAAAGATAACAGAGAGTGATGGAGGAAATGAGCTACATTATCTCAGTTCTCTCTCCCCAATTCAGTATCATGTCCATTCCTCCTCTGTTCCTGGTGAGAAATGATGAGGCGGAGGGTCTGGGAATGTGATTCTATTGAGATCTGCTCAGGAAAGCATGAAGTAAAAGAAGGTGACCATCTCCCACTACTGCCTGCTCTTCCTTCCAATCTCCCTTGAACCACAAAGACTTACTTATACTAGATCTTGACCTGTCCATTCCATGGCCTTACCATAGGTTTCCCTCACTTGTACCAATCCAGCTATGCTGACTCTTCATTCTGAATTATTTTCCATATCCTCCTCTTACCTCCTCTCTCTGCTCCACAAGGTTCTCACAGAAAAACTTTTGGGGTCTGTTCCATGCCTCACGGGAAGCAGGGGGAGCCAGGCTGACGTTGCTTCAGGTCCTCTCCATGCCAAACTCTACCCATCGTTGTCCCACATGGTCACAGCACTTCTGTTGCACCTGGGTTTGACAAACTGGCATTCAGTGGTGATCTCGACAAGAGGAGCATTGATGGACAAACATGGTGAAGGCCTGGCTGTATTAGACTCACGAGAGATGGGAGGATGCAGACAAGTGAAAATACAGGCAGACCGAGGGCTCCTGGGCCATCATAGCAACATCAGCCACTAACGTTTATGTGATCAGCATAATTAATCCTCTGTGACAGAATTACTCCTTCCCTTAAACATGTACTTTCAAAAACCTTCTTTTTGACATTGAATTCAATAGTTAAACCAAAGAAACACCTCTGAACTTTAACTTATTACAGACATTAACTCCTCTAACAAAGCCAATTTTCACAGTTATGCTGTATGGACTTCATCTATCAGATGAGGAGGAGGGGCAGTTTCTACCAGTTTCTAGGAGCAGGAAAAACTTATCTAAGATGAGTAAAACTGAGCAAGTTTCTCTTCCCCCATTTTCTTCTTGTTACTCTGCTGTACCTTGTGGGGAGGTGCAGGTGATAACGTGACTGGAGCTGCCAGAACAATTGAACCACTTCTACTGGGTGGCATGGCCACCGTGCGTGGACATAGGGTGGCCGCGTGTGGCCTTTGGCTTCTAGCTTCTGGGTGCTTAACTCACGTGAGTTGGCATGAACCTGAATCTTGCTCTCACTGTGATTCCGCTTTCCTGCACACATGCAGCAAGATGGGTAAATTAACTGAAGGGCTTAGTCATCATGTTTCCTCTTTCCTCTTTTTAGACATGATTCTGGCCCTGAGGGGATTGCGTTTCTTTAGTTGGCAGCAGACTTAGGGGCCCTGTGGGAAAAGAGAGGCCTGGTTGGGCCTCTAACCTAAGTTGCATCTAACTGCATGGGGAATTCTTACATTATGGTATCGGGCCATAGTCCAGCTAAGAGTAAAGTGATGATTTGATTTCCTTTCTGTCATTGTCCCACTGAGTGTATAAATATCACAGGACCCTCATGGAGGGAACAGGGCATCGGATCAACTACTCTGGGTCTTGTGAACATCATAACATCTTCAAATCCCTTCACCTCTCAACTCTGAAAGAGACCCATATCCAGTCCCAATATTTGGGATTTCTATGCCCTATTTGAATATGCCAAAACATGGCCTAGGTGAATTCCAAAAGGAGGAACAATTTAAATTGTAAATCTTTGGTATGTCTTATATTAGATTGTGCAGTACCCAGATAAAGCCGGCTTGCAGGGACTGGAGAGATACATGTGAGCTCTGGTTAAAAATGGCATAAAATGATGGAGGTCTTTACTTCTGACAAATTATGGTTTAAGTCAAGAACTCCAAACTCTAGCCTGAAAATAACCTGCTGCTTAAGCAACAAACGTTAATTTGAAAGTCGTAGTTCTTTGAGCTGGCCCGTTTCTGCAGTAATGGGTGTTTTGTGAAAGTTTTGGCGAAAACACTTATGAAACTATGGTGCGATGTTATATTTAGGAAAGGCTTTTACAAAAGTAGTCAACAATGTTTTTGTTTTCTCGTTCACCACTGTTTGCCTGCCTCTTAGTGCTGCTCTTTTTAGCTTGTCCCCAGCCTCTTCTTGAGGTCAAGTGTGCAGGGCTACTGTCTTCCTACTACAAATCCAATCCCAGCAACAAGGCTCTCTAAATTCATTGTCGTCGTCATGCAGCTTAACTGGGTGATTAAGCTCTGAGAAACAAAATGAAATTAGGCAAACGGCATTTGGCAATCTGAGATCATCAAGTTATTTATGACCAGATAAAGTTATGGTTAATATTATTGCCAGAGAAATGGCCAATGTCAGGGATCTGGAGGGCAAGGGAAAGAAAACACAGATTCTGTGGGTATTTGATGGTGTTTTAGCTATTGATGTAGAAGAAATTACTTAAAAATTGAGCATCTAACAGCACCCACTTTATTATGTGGCAGTAAGTTTGTGGTCAGGAATTCAGGAAGCGGGCAGCGGGCAATCTCACTTGTAGCCCTCCATGCTGTTGCAGTCAGACATTGGCGGGGGCTCCCAGCACCTGCAGTGGGTGTCAGAATGGTCACATCACAAGGTGTCACTCTCCCTGCATTCTACCAATTACAAGGCCACCCTGATTGCAAAGAGAGGGGCATTAGACCCGATCTCTTAAACGGAGTAATGTCAAAGAGCTCCTGGCCTCTCTCAGTCTACCAAAAGTTGGCTGATCAGCTACCCAAAACCCACCTTCTTAGACCATTCAGAAGAATCTCTTTCAGGAGAGATACAATAATACTAAGTGGCAAAATTTATTTTAGAGACTGACCTTTGTACTTCTCCCAGGTTAAATGAATAGAGTGATTATTTCTGCTGGGCTCATAGGAAAAACAATAACCTTTTTTTTTCCCCTGTTGCTCTGTTTACAGGTATATATTGTGAAATTCTTGCAGGAACTGAAGAGATTGTCTTATTAACAGTGATTTTCAGAAGAAAATTTTCCATCTGCTCTTTTAAACCAGGAATATTATTTTCAACCAGATATTTTGAGTGTAAGTGGTCAAAATTGTCAAGTTATTTTTCTGAATTGTTCTATTCCAAATATTCATATTTTTAAAGTGTAGTTTTCAAAGAACACACTTTCATCACGGCAAATCTGCCAACAGAAAATGTCATTCATAGAACTGTGATGCAATGATTCCTTCTATAAAGGAATCTACGTTTTTGTTTGACACGGCCTGTGGATAAAAAGAATGAATATTATCACTTGAACAATATGTGTAGGTTTGACAGATATAGTTAGGCAATTGTGTGTTTGCGATTTTTTTTTCTCCCTTTGAATTTTCTAGGACAATTTCAACTTTATCTTGACTTGTTTGGTTTGAAATCATGCAGTGGCATTTGACCCCAGTTCAAAGAAAAAAAAATCACTCCAAGCTGTTAGAATAGTTATTTTCACCTTCAAGATGAGTTGTAAATAGAGGTCAACAAATCAAAACCAACAAAAAAGTAGAAAGTAATTGGAAGTGTTTATTGTCATCACTCCTGGCCCAGGGTTCCCCAACCATTCACAGATCAGTAGGCCTTGAAAGGGGCTGGAGATGTCAAGGGTCCTGGTTAACAGAACATATTTTGAACAGCAAAGTAGACTAACTTAGCAGTAATTAGATGCCACAGGGTGGGACACATTGGGAAAGAGAGCTAGCAGAGACTGCGTTTCTGTGCAAGATGGGCTTCCAAGAGTAACATATTTCCATGTATTTAAACTCTTCTCAAACTTGTGATTTTAAAAAATTTGGTTAAACTTTTTATTGATGGTAAAATACATGAAAATACAATGGAAACACATGCTTTGTGTTATGAGTTTTAATGGAAAATCATGGGAAATATAAAGTATTCACTCATAATTACAGTTAAGTGGATGACAAAACATATTCACCATATATTATACATTATACATTAGTATAGCTGAGGAAGGACACTCATTTTCCAGAGAATAAAAACAAAGCTGATTCTGATAAATGGTTTTGAGTGATATTGAAAAAAATTACTTATCATGCTTATGTTAATTATAGTGGACTTAGCCAAGTTTCTGGACCATTGATTGTAGTTTTATAGACCTAAAAGATTTTATGTGCTTTTTCTTTAAAGTATATATTTTATAATATGAAATACGAAAAAATAAAGCACATTGAGAAAAACAAACCAGACAAACTAAAAACACCTAGAAATCTACTGTTAATATTTTGATATCTCTTTCCATATTTAAAAAAAACCAACATACAGTTTTTTTAAAATTTAGAAATGTTTTTTACTTATTTTAGCTGGCTTTTTACCTAACATCTTATTAATGTTGCATGTAAAATATTTTATTATGACAGTGTTAGTAGCTTTGTAATGCTTGCTTATGCAGGTATTTCATAATTTATTCAATAATCTTATTTTTTAGAGTTTCTTCTATTTTTCACTATTTTGTATGTTATAAACATTCTTAAAAGCTGATTTTTGTACATGCTCTCCATTTTTTCTTATGGAAAACTTTTGTTTACTAGTTCAAATGGTGTGCATTTTTCTAGTGTTCTTGCATACGTAATACATTAATGTTAATAAGAAATGGTCTTTCTGAAATGGACAAAACTTTTGGCTCCCTCCAGCTCACTCACTATCTTAATCTGCTAATTTGCCCCTTGATAAATGAGACTTCTCAAACTGGCAAAGTTACTGTGAAAAATCCACTCTCATACCCAGTTAATGGGAGAGTAAATCAGAGCAATATTCCTGGGAGACCATTTTTACCTGAGTATAAGAACTTTGAGAATGTCCATACCCTTTGACCTATTTCTCAGAATTTAGCCTAAGGCAACAGCTCAAACTGTGAATAATTGCACACAAGAGAGCCCACTTATATTTTTAATGGTAAAGTCTTGTAGGCATACTAATTGTCTAAATATGTAAAGAAATTATTATGGAAATTATGGCACATGTATTAAAATTATTAGGTAAGATAAAAATATGTTTACAAAGAGTATAAATATGCTTAAAATATGCTGAGTGGAAGGAAATATTCCCAAATCATTGAAGGGTGGATACTTGGGAGTGGTGAAATTCACATTGCACAACTCAAGGAAGTGTTGTTTACAACCCAAATACAACCTAAGTGTCTTCCTCCCAGAGTTGTGCCATAACACTGGTGAGATTATTGAATTTTTCATTCTTCTTGATGAGGGGGCGCATATAGCCTGCTTGCTGGCTAATGTGGGTGGATACCCAAAGGGAGTTTTCATGAGGAAGACGCAAGAAAACTAACAGTCAAATGAGATGTTTAGTGAATGCCCAAAATTGAAGAGCTGAGTATTAATCAGAGGTGCTCAGGCAGATTCTGGAAAACAAAATCTGGAATCAGAGAAACAGACCTACACTGTAGGATAACTTCATACTTATTAATACTAAAACAAAAAAATATTGTAAAATAAAGGAACTAGTTTGATATTTCAGACCACATGTTGGGCGAGTGAAATCTTAATCTCTATTTTAAAATCACATTGCACCCGATAGTAGAGAACCTAGTTTGATCAATTCAGGGTAAGTGAATTTTGTCTCAGTTGTCTCTGTTATGAGCTCAGTGAAATCAGGGCCTCCTTTGATCCCTCTGCCGCTCCCCTCCCTGGAAGACCCCTAAGCTCCAGTGCCTGCATTGCCCTGCCATCACTGGGGAGAGGTTCCTGGTGCCTGATCATTGGCATCCATCCTTGCTGGTTTCCTGCACTGGGTCTCGATGCACATGCAGGCAGAGCTGCTGCCGTCACTGTTTTCCGGGCTGAAGTAAACATTGTCACCCAGTGCCTGACACAGTGCCTGCCATAGAATAGCTACCCAATAAATACTTGTTAAAAAAAATGAATTGGGGCACCTGGCTGGCTCAGCCGGTTGAGTGTCTGGCTTCGGCTCAAGTCATGATCTTTCAGTTCATTGTTCAAGCCCCACTTGGGGCTCGCTGCTGTCGGGGATCCCCTCTCTCTGCCCCTTCCCCACCTGCAGTCTCTCAAAAATAAATAAATATTAAAAAAATAAATGAATTAATACCACTTAGGCAAAGAGGTAGATGAAAAGGTAGTTAAGGGATAGGAAGGAAAGGGAAAGAAGTTCAGTTACTCCCTGAGTTTACCTTCTAAAATAATAATTAATCATATATATTAGCTCACTATGTGCCAAGCACTGTGGGAAATTTTATATGCATAACCTGGCTTCAGTTGTAACTGAGCTGAGATCTGGGATTGCCAGGCTGTTCGATCCTGCCTGTCACTGTTGGAAATGGGCTTACTGGCAGAGAAAGCAAAAGACTTACTATATTCTCAGAAATCTCCTTTCGCAAAACACCTTTTAAAACAATAAACTTTCTCTTAAGTTTTATGCACTCTTTATAAAGATCTCTATAAAAGTTTTCTCTTGAAAGAATCAAGGAGCACATCTATAACCTTTGTAATTCTTGTTTGGTTCCTGAGGCTGCCTGAAAATTTATATATACAAAATACTTTGCAAGTTCTCCACCTGAAATGTCACATGAAAAATACAAGTATTCACTTCAAGTTAACCTCTTAACAAAAGTTAATACGTATATTTAACGTTTTCTCATTGTTCTGAAGGAGGCACAGGAGGAAGCCAAGAGGTTCGCTAGCGTTGCACCAGCGTTCCCCTAGGTAAGACCACAGAGACGAAATTTGTTTGAAAGTTTTGAAAGGTTATGCTCTTCTACTTTGCTTCTGGAAGAACACCCATTATCATCGTCTGTACATTTCTTGGATGCCTGCTATGTGAAGTACAACTACTAGCAGATTAATCCTTCCCCAAAAATTTACTCCTGCAATTCTGAAGTTATATAATAAGCTTAGAGACAGTGATTTGCTCTTGTAATTGGATGGAAAAGACAGGAGGGCACTTCGCATTCAGGGAATAATCCTTCCTACCTCAACTATCTAAGGCTTCATAGAAATAAAGGAATTTCCACTGCAACTTTAAAGTTCAACTCTTGTAACATACTTAATTATAGACTATATTGTTTCTGACTTTAAAATATTAAATCTATTATATACTTCTGAATACACAATGGTTAAAAGTGTTTGGTGTTTAAAATGAATTACCCTATGTGCCAAAATGAGAATTATAAAGTTAACATATATTAGCAAGGCCTTATTTTTGAATAAGATTAATAAATAAATAGTACATTTAATTAACATTTAATATTATAAAGTACTTAACAAGGGTGATTTCAAAAGCATTTGGATTACTTAATACTATTAGAACAGATTAATATAAATACCAGAGTAAGTAAAATTTCCTTTTTGCATATCTAATTATATTTTCCCTGAGGAAAAAATGTGCTATGATTTTTTTAAATTCCCTGCCTTCTTTCAATCTCAAAATATTTCAAATACTTTTTTAAGTGTATTAGGACAGCATTTGGAATGGATCTAGCAATGTGTAGTGGCTACATGGTATGTGTGATTTGAATATACCGCCCTCAAGCGGTGGTGGTAATTTTTTATAGCTTGGGTTCAGAGGATCCTGCCTCCACACCTGAGAGAGTCAGCTTTAATGGACAAAGCCTCCTTCAGACTTTTAAGATCTGAACTCTCCTGAGAGTTTACCTGGACCAACCCATTTCCTTCTCAGTTGAAAGCTACTTCTTCTCATTGAGTTTCGACAACCTGATGTGGGTGAGGTCTGTCTATGGATTCATGCTAACCTCAAAGTCTGGTGTCTGTTTTTCCTACTCGGCTGTGCACACAGGAGAGAATGGGAGTGAAAAAGGCAAATAATGTCTTCATGTTACTAGGAAGACAATTTGGACATTTGAGACCTCCTAGAAGGGTCTCTGACAATACTTCGGGGACCACTGGTTTAGAGAGAGCAGATAAAAGGAGAAACAGTGTTTCCTCTGGTCCTGTTCCCAGCTATCAGTCATCTCTTTTACAACAACCAGAAGGGAATGATCAAGGGAAAGCTACGAAAGACTTCCATATACTGTGTGGAAAAAACCCATCACGACGTTTTTCGCCAACTTTGAAAAAGAAAAGGATATTCTATTTCATTTTATCAGAAATGAAAATGCCTTACTTTTCTTTCAGACTAGAATCTCTGAGCAAATGAACACGATACTGATTTAATAAGCTAGGAACACTTAGCAGCAGCTTGCAATCTCTGTAATATGCCTTAGAAGAGAGCTAGAAAAGTTCCTGAGAAAAAATATTCTCAAGAGAGTAAAGGATTTTGCTTTTAGTGTTGGGAATTTAGTCACAAATTAATTGTGAGCACCCTACAAGGAAATAATAGTAGCAAAATGGTCAACTTTACTATAAATTTCATACGACGACTACTTGTAATGATAATAATAATACTATGCACAGTGTAGATGTAACTCGCTGTGTTTCATTCTTTCTAGGTTCCAAACAGGCACTAGTGGTCCGTATGGTAACCGCAGTCTACAAGTTGACTTTGATCCTCGGCAAACTGTTGTCTCCACCAGGGTCCTGGAAAAGTAGAATCCCAGAAAGACAGAACTGGGCATGACTTTTCATCCAAACTTCTCATTTTGCCTATTAAATAATCAAGATCCAAGGGGTTATGTGACTCTCCATAGGTATCACAATTATCTAGTCATTTCAAGACAAAGGACCAGAAGACAGATCTCCGTACCCTGTGTACATGAATGTTTTCATTACCTCCTTGCACTTAACTATAATAATAGCTCACAGTGACAGAGACCTTACCCTATGCCATGCGCTCTTCTAATTTGGTGTCCTCCATGAAAAAAATAATTAATTTAAATTCTAAATTTTTTTAAGTTCCTCTGCTTATTTCTAATTTCTTGAGAAAGAACTTAGCTCATTGATTTTCAATTTCTTATTTGCTGACGTATTCGTTTAAGGCAATAGATTTTCTGGTAAATATGGCTCTATGTACCATCACACAAATTTGTATACATAATACTTTAATTGTTGCTTAGCTCCAAGTATTTCATAATTTCTGTTGTGACTTTGTCTCTGATGCATTGATTATATAGAAGAGCATGCGTGTGTGTGTGTGTGTGTGTGTGTGTACATATACTCACCTCTGGTTAATTTTAAGATACATGTTTTGTAGGGAAAGGGGTTTGTTTGTTTATGTATTTGTCACTTAAAGTCCAAAGTTTACATCATCCTTTACTTTAGGTGTTGTGCACTCTACGGGCTTGGACTGATGTGTAACAATATATAGCCACCTTTACGGTATCGCATGGAGTATTTTCACTGCCCCTCCAGAGCTCTGTGTTCCACCAATTCATCCTTCCCTCACCCTTAATGCCTGGCAACCACTGATCATTTTACTGTCTCCATAGTTTTGCCTTTTCTAGAATGTCACATGGTTGGATCATATAGTAGTTAGCCTTTTCACATTGGCTTTTGTCACTTAGCAATTGCATTAAAGTTTCCTCTGTGCCTTTCCACAGCTTCATAGCTCATTTCTTTTTAACACTGAATAATATCCCATTGCCTGGGTGTGCCACAGTTTTGTAAGACGTCACTGAAAGACGTCTTGGTTGCTTGGAAGGTTTGATAATAATGAATAAAGCTGCTATAAACATTCATGTGCAGGTTTTGTGTGGACATAATATCTCAGTTCCTTTAAGTAAATAAGAAGGAGCATGATTGTTGGATCATATGGTAAGAGTATGCTTAGTTTTGAAAGAAGCCACCAAACTGTCTTGCAAAGTGGCTCTACCATTTTGCATTCTTCCTACCAATGAATGGGAGTTTTTGCTGTTTAACATCATTCCTAGAATTTAGTGTTGTTAGTATTTTGGATTTTGGATGTGTAGGTCCATGGTTTTAAACTACAATTCCCAAGTGACATACTAATATGGACTTACTGCTTACAACCTTACTAACTAGTCCTAATTTACCATCAGTTTCCCATATATTTGTCTTCTTACAAATTGTCATCCTTGATACGTCAACTAACTTGAATTTAAATAAAACCTTGGAAGAAATAAAAACTTACTGGAGATCAAGTAGTGAGAATAAATAGTACAACTACCAGCTACATTTTAAATGTGTCTAATCTGAAAACTTGGGAGCTTAATTACTATGAAAAACATTTATTAAAATTTGAAATAAATAGCAAACAGCATTATTTTTCACAAAGGGCTTTCATGTATATGATTTTTTATGGGGAGGTAATTAGAATTAAGTGTAATTTATTTGCATAATGGGAAAATTGCAGAGAGTATACGCCTCATCAAATTTATGCAACAATTGGTAGATATATTGTCACTTTTTCCCAATATAATCTGTTTTCTAGATGAGAGACAGAATGTGTAAGGATATGTGAATCCAGTTTTCACTGAAGCAGATGACAAGCAGTGTATTTATTCCTTTTTAAATGTTTACTTATTTATTTTGAGAGAGAGAGAACATGAGATGGGGAGGAGCAGAGAGAGAGAAAGAGAGAGAGAGAGAGAGAGAGAGAGAGAGAGAGAAGGAATCCCAAGCAGGCTCAGTGCTGTCAGCATAGAGCCTCACACAGGGCTCTATCTTAAGAAATAGAGATCACAACCTGAGCTGAAATCAGAAGTCAGATGTTTAACTGGCTGCACCTCCCATGTGCACCAAGCAGCATAGTTTGAATTAAATGGATTCTTGATGCCTAGTTAATATAAAAACTAATCACAAACTTGGGCTATATTGATACATACCTAGTGTTTGGGGTAGGAAAATCCTTGTTTCAATGTGTAAGGGTAACATTTACTGCTGTTAGTACAATTTCTAATAGGACGCAGAGTGTGAAGAGAAACTAAGACCAGCGTGAGCAACTTAATAAAGAGTTTATAGCTCCCATCATTGAGAGGGATTTAAAAGTACTGAAGATACTCAGCTTTAGAGGAATTAGCAGCATGATTTCTGCCTTCAAGTATCTGAAAATCTGACATCTGGAAGAGGAACTGAACTTAGTATTCCATATAGGTACAGGAATGAGTTAGAACAATTGAATGGAGATAGATTTCGATTTCAATAAGAGGAAGATTTTCCTGGCAGAGTTAGTCAGCAATGTAATGAGCTGCTTATATGACTGGGAGGATCTTGTCTCTAAAAGGTTTTGTCCTTCCAATAAAATCTGTTTTAAGTTACACAAATTTACAGAAATACAATTTGTCACCCCTGGAAACTCAAAGTCCTTTCCCTTTGTTTTGTTGCCTTTATATTTTTCTTACTCTATAAAAATGATATGAAAGCTTCCAAGCCTAGCAGCTTCTTTGTGGGATTTCTCTTCTCTCTGTAAAACCTCTGTGCCATGTAAAGCTTTTAACAACAAATAAATTTGTATGATCTTTCTCCTATTAATTTTTCCATTGTCGGTTTATTTCTCAGACACACTGGGAGAACCCATGAGGATAGAGGAGAATTTTCCTTCCCTACATGGTTTTCCTCAAAAACATTGCATTTTGACTCAAGTGACTGTAAATCTGAGGAACAGCCCAACTGCCAAGATGGTGGTAGAGACGGGACTCCTCTGCTAAGAGCTCTCAAGTCTCTATGAGATGCTGAAACACACATTCACCATTGCTTTCTATTTTTTTCTATTGTCAAGCATGGCATTGTCTGCCCTGACCCTCCTCACCTGTGCTAAGAAGGAGGGGCTCGTGTCCATCTTTTCTCCCCTTTCTTAGTTTGTGTTGCTGTTGTTATCACTACCACCTTTCTGCTTATCTCTACCTTCATGAGACAAAAACATTCGCAAGTGGAATCTGGAGTTCAGTAACAGCTAATGAATTCACAAAGGGATAGATTTGAAAAGGAGCTTAGAGTTATCCAACCTAACACATTCCACATGCAGATGAAGGAACCCAGGTCTAGAGAAGTAAGGTCAGCAATAGTAAGGATGGTAACACTTTTAGAGACAGTAGCCGGGTGAGCAAATGTGAACTCGGGTTAGATACCAAGTCCATTTGTATGCAGTTACTAAATTCCTTGGGTTTTTAAATGTTCATTAATCCAACTACCTGTATGATCACGTTTAGACTATATCTCTTCAGGATCTGATTTCCTAGGAAGTCTGTGTCCATTTGGCTTTCAAATGCCTCAGCTTTCCAACCAGATTGTACTGAAACTTCCAATATATTTGGGAAGCATGTTATTTCTGTTCTTCTATTCTTCTCGAGCTCAAGAAAGGTTTCAATTTTCTATTTTTCTTTTTTTGCCATTTAAATAGTTATTTAACTAAAATCTTTTTATTTTTATTTTTTAAATTTATTATTATTATTTTTTAATAGTTTGTCAAATTGGTTTCCATATAACACCCAGTGCTCTTCCCCACAAGTGCCCTCCTCCATTATCACCACCCCCCTTTATCCCCCCCGTCCCCTCTCCCTTCAGCCCACGTTCTTTTTCAGTATTCAATAGCCTCTCAGGTTTTGCATCCCTCTCTCTCCCCAACTCTCTTTCCCTCTTCCCCTCCCCCTGGTCC
>PJEM01008729.1:0-79034 GCA_004023845.1 Helogale parvula | reverse complement strand
TATATTGGAGTTCAACTTGTTTTTGGATTTCTTTCAGGGGCGATTGTTTCATATGTAGTTGTAGATTTAGTGTGTCTATGGGAGGAGGTAAGCTCTGGAGTCTCTAATGTCACCTTCTTGAATCTAAAAGTCTCATGATTATTTTCTTGTTTCCTTCTCTTATGAAAGTGGGGAAGAAAATATTAATCATACAGATTAAGTTTAAATGCATATCACATTTATAGCAGTTAGATTGTGTCTAGAATTGAAGAAATACCCCTGCAGTATTCAGAAACTATTATGTGATTCAAAAAAGAAGTTGCTCACATCATTAACAAATGAATGGCATTCCTGTCCGTCTGTTACATTGCTTTCATCTTATTGCTTAATGTAAGTGAAAATGTCAAGTCGTATTCATGTCGAAACTCTACTCATTCGTCAGTTGAAACCATAGATAGGCTATTCATACAAGAGGTCAGCAAAAAGTCAGCAGAAGCGTTTGTGAGAATCAATTGGGCTATATAGAATTTGTTGAGAATTTTTTAAATGTTAGTATTATTTAGGAGTTGCTACACATCTTTTCTTTTAGGTTGGCAATTATTTTCTTAAAGGGCCAGATGGTATATATTTTAAGCCCTACCATCTCTGTCACAACTGCTCAACTCTGCCATTGCTGCAAGAAAACTGCTATAACCTAATCATGATATATAAATAAATGGGCAGGGCTATGTTAGAATAAACTTATGTTGACACATCTAGGTAAAATTGTATTTACAAAACCCCTGGACCATAGTTTACAGACCTCTTTAATCAGTAACATTTGCAGTAAACGTAGGTGTGGATATCTGTGCATTTTTCAGTGAGCCAGTTGCTAAATCTTTCCTGGCATGCCATCCAGGCCACAGCCCCCATTCTCAAGGATCCCCCGCAGTAGCTCATCATCATCTAACACGTCTTTGAGGAGCACACAAAGTGCTTGGTCATCCTGTCTCTCTGCCTACTGCCTTTGTCATTCACTGCCACTCTGCTCTGCCAAACCAAACGTTGTGTACTTCCCTCAACACACCATGCCTTTCCATGCCTCTGAGTACTGTGCCAAACCGTCTGTCTTGGCTGGTTTTCATTTCCCCAGTCCTCCCGTGGAACCCTTGCTCACCTGACCCAGGTGGTGTTTCTCTGTGATATTCCCCCGACCGCTCTCTCCTCCTCTCATCGACAGAGTGTATCTGGCGCTTCCCACAGTGGACCCAGCTTGTCAAGGGCAACATCATATCTCGTCTTGCCCTACATCCCCATCTTCTACTGATGCTATTGGACGCAGTTAATGTTTGATCAGTGGAGCTTGTTGAGAATCTAATTATTTTAATAATCATAAGATGTATCATGTATTGGACACTTTTGTATCCTTTATTCTGTGAGTGCTTTTCATACATTAACTGCTGTCATTCTCACTGCACCTACATGAAGTAGATATTATGATCGCCATTCTACAAATGAAGAAACTGAGGCCTGAAGCAGTTAAGAAACCTGTCCAAGTTTCACATTGATCATATGTGGCAGAACGAGGATTCAAATTCTAAGTAGTTGGCATATTTAAAAAATTATAGGGGCTCCGGGGTAGCTCAGTCAGTTAAACGTCCGATTCTTGATTTTGGCTGAGGTCATATCTCACGGTTCACGAGTTCGAGCTCCACATCAGGCCCTACATTGACAGTGCAGTGCCTTCATGGGATTCTCTCTCTCCCTCTCTCTCTGTCTCTCCAGCTCACACTATCTCTCCCTCAAAAGTAAATAAATAAACATTAAAAAAAATTATAAAAGAAGTATTAGGGAGTTGCCTGGATGGTTCTGTAGGTTGAGTGTCTGGCTCAAGCTCAGGTCATGATCTCATAGTTTGTGGGTTCAAGGCCCATGTCAGCTTCTGTGCTGACTGCTCAGAGCCAGCATCCTGGTTCAGATTCTGTGTTTCCCTGTCTCTGTCTCTGCCCCTCCTCTGTTTGTGCTTGCTCACTCACTCTCAAAAATAAACATTAAAAAAAATATTTTTAAAGAAGTATTAGGTACATGTGCAGTCACATGAAAGAAAGTGTACCTGGAAGTTGGAGAAGGTGCTGACTGAGGTAAGATAGAATTTATCCTTGAAGAAGCAAAAAGGTAACCAGAGACAAGAGAAGCAAAAATGGTTGGACCTGGCTTAATCCCTTAATGTCTTTTAGTGTGGGAGAGATGGAGGTGAGGGTGAAGTTGGGGCACAGCTGTCCCCAGGCCTACCTGCCTTTGCCTACGTTCCTCTGACAGTCTGTACCCTCCTGCAGGCATGTCAGGGTCCAGAGCCATCCTGATGAGTGTTTGGAATGGACTAAATTCCACCGTGTACTCCCCAGCCACAATCCACCTTCCATCTACTGATGAAATCAAGTTTATATGTGTATTTGATGTGCCATGGGGGGAAGTTACAGCAGGCGTTTTGAGGGTCTTTGTAGACTGCTAAGAGGGTAATGTGGCAAATTGTCTGTAGAGGAGTTGTGGGCCTTTCTTGGAAAAGGCTGGAGTGTCAGACCTCTCCTGCTTGTTAAGGCCTTTGGAGCCCCTCATTCCGTGACTTTATGCAGCAGCATACGTTGCATTTTGTCAATTCTAACTGCAGCATGTAAAAATTTATCTTTCCATTGCATTTTGGAGGTATGCAGCCAATCAAAACATGGCTTAGTTGATAGAGCACACAGCTCTTGATCTCAGGGTTTTGAGTTCAAGTCCCACATTAGGACTAGAGCTTATTTTTAAAAATAACATGGGGCACCTGGGTGGCTCAGTTGGTTGAGTGTCTGACTCTTGACTTTGGCTCGAGTCATGATCCCAGAGTTGTGGGATCAAGTCCCTCATCAGGCTCTATGCTAAGAGTGGAGCCTGCTTAAGATTCTCTCTCTCTGCCTCTGTCCCTCCTCCTTCTCTCTCTCTCTCTCTCTCTCTGTCTCTGTCTCAAAAAAGTTTTTTTAACCCCAACCATAGTAACTCGAGCATCTTTGCTGAAAGGATCTGTTGTTTCCATTGTAGTCAGAGCGGTGTTCATCTCAGAGGATTTTATTGCAGCTTCTGGGCCTTCACTTATGTGATGCCTTATTTTCAAGAACAAAATTCCAGTAAGGATGGGCTCTTCCAGTACCATTGCTGGAAAAAGAAAGGAGGAGGAGGAATAATTTTGAGAAGTTTTCATTAAATTTGCTCTGTTCCAGTCAGTAGAAATCTGTCTCTTAAAGTCAACTTCTTGTCCAGTTTTCCTGAAGACAGAGTTTCTGTTGGGATTTCAGAGCCGAGCTCTAGGAGACTGAAGAAAGCAGCATTTGCTCCTCTTTTTCCTGACTGTTATTTACCTAAACCCAGAATTACAATGTAAGGAGTGGGTTACTTGATATTTTTTCCTAATTATCTTAATCAAACAAGATGGCTGCAGAATGGTATGCTGAACAGGTGAGGCCTCTGTACCTGGGGATAAAAAGGAAGGAAGCGAAGGGCTCGGGCTTGGCTGGTGCTGTTCATTTTTCTGGTGCTGGTTTACCTTCCATCCTGAGCATGAACCAGAACTATGGTGCGATGCAGAGAAAGCAGGTGCAGCCTGCTTTCAGATGGCTTTGAGTCAAATACAGTTTTTGTGAAAAGCTACTAAATCATGAACTGTCAAAAGGAATTGACGTCCTGATTATAGAGCGTTGGCCCTGGAGTTACAAAAGAAGTAAAAGGCAGTTTCATAATAAGCAGGTTATACTCCGTAAGGCCTTCTGCCGTGGAAATCCCCGTGGGAGGACCATTTACACGTGTCCTCTGGGTCCAGAGAGGAACAGCACCCGTAAGCTCTTGTGCCACAAGGTGAGGAATATGAAAGGCTAATGCCATGTTTCCCAGCGCTGGCTGCACACTGGAATTACCTGGTGGGTTAAAAAAACAACAGTGATTCCTGGGCCCCAGGGGCTCTGATGGAATGGGTCTAGGGTAGCAGCTGGGCCTGAGCACTTCTCAGAGCACCCGCCCCCCTCCGCTAGGAGATTCCAGTGTACTGTCAAGGTCGGGAACCACAAGACTACAGAGTGAATGAAGCCTCTGAGTTTTGGGGATCTGCCCTTATTGGTTAGATTAGTCTTGGAAAGTTTCCTATAGGACATTATAGAAAGACAGGAGTATGGTTTGACCAAAGAAACATAAAAGGATAGACACATGGGGGGATAGTGTGTGTGTAATTCACACAGGGAGGGCCAGGCCGCTGTGGGAACTGCTAGAGGTGAGACCGGGTCTTCATCATCTTTGTAAGTCCCTCCTGAGCTGGCCCCTAGGGGAGGCACAGAGAATGCAAGTGGAGGGCATGTTTGCATCTGGGGAAGAGAAGCTGCAGGCTGGGGGGTAGTAGTAGTGGCTCCTGTGTGTGCTTGTCCGAAATCCGTGTCCAGACTAGGGAGCACAGAGCGCAACATGGTATCTGGGTTCAGCAAGTCCACAGGAAGGGCTTCTACAACAGGCCTGGCCCACGAGAAGCCCGACTGGGAATAACTACTTTCCCCGCTGGCTCTGTGACCTCTGAGGAGAGGGACCCTGCCCGTTTCCTGAGGAAGCACCCAGCACAGAGCCTGGCGTGTCGGGAGTGCTCCCAAATAGGGGGTGATGTTCTGCCCAGTTGTCACTCTCCCTAGGGTTGGCTCCAGGCATGGGAGCTTTATTCCAGAGCCTGTCCTGAAGGTCCTTTGCTTCCCGGTTATAGTCAGATTTGGAACACATGGAACAAAATTAATTCCACTGTCTACATCCCTAACCCTTTTATCCATTTGAGCTAACAGTATTTTTTTTTTCCCATTTCTTTTCCACGTGAATGTTTCATGGCTGTGAGATCTGGTAGGGAGAGTAATGGTGTGGAGGGGATTTATTAAGTTTTCTGTTGGACTTCAAATTTGAAACATTCACCTAGACCCCTTCAGGCCATGAGAACATCTATTTTTTAAAAAGCAGTTTTCACTAAATCATTGTCCTTGTGACTATGCCGGGCTGAGATGCCAAGTCTTGTCCCTGTCTGGCGAGGCGGCATACCGGCTGCCGTCTTTAGCACAGGAGCACAGTGTTGTGGGTGAGTGGTCTGCCGGCGGGGTAATGCCCACCGTGTGTCCCCAGGGTGTAGTGCTGGTGAAGGGACCGTGTTACCGGGAAGGAGCCCAGCAACAGCGTTCTGCAGGGTGGGCCCTGGGGGTGGCGAGCTGTGCCGATTGGCCAGGCTAAGGCAGGGGCAGCCTCTGACTTCAGAGCAGTTAGAGAACAGGCCGTCACTCCTCCCTGTGGCCAGTGGTTCTTCCTCTGGGCCTGTGCTTGGGGAATTCATCGGTGTGGAACAGCAGACTTCGGCTGCTGACTTCCATGAGCTTCAGTGGCTTCGTGTTGACTGGCAGGCTCTTGAGGTGAAGGATTGTGGGGCCGGGGGAGGTGCCCATGCATGTTGCCTTACTTTTGATAAATAAATTAACAGGGATTGTTTGAGCAGTTTCTCCAGACTCCTTCCTTGGATTAGGAGTTTAAAGTGATATTAAAACTGTAGCATGTTTAAAATATATAAACAGAGGGTTCAGGGTTCTAGGCTTTGCTGGTGATTCGCAACCTCCTGGTGGCCATCAAGGGCTCTTCAGTGCAGGGTATCTGCTCAGGACACGTGTGCCAGTGGGTGATGCAAGTCAGGCCCAGAACAGTCCTTCCAGAGGCAAAGACTCTTTGGGGCCTCTCAACTCATCGGCTTCTATTAGAGTAAGAGGGTAAAGTGCTATGGGCGGGGGGACCTTTCAAAAGTTCTTTTTAGACAGTACTGACTGCTATTTGTAAACAAAGAAGGGATATAACATTTGGTTTCCCCAGAAAACACAAGTGTCTCTCCATTAGAATGAAAGAAAAAAACAACTTGTTTCAGGTTGTTCATAGTGAATTCCCTCCTCATGCAGCAGCTGGCGTTGAGCTAGCGTTTTACTTTCTGGGACACGGTCATGTTCCCCTGGGTTAAGTGGTGCAGAGAAGAGAGTGACTGCTGTCCCGGGTGGTCTGGGATGTGCAAAAGAGTTACCCCGTCTTGTGTTCGAACTAATCTCTGACCCAAAGCACACTTGCCCGTTGGTCTTGCTGGCAGTGTCCTTGACCTTTGATTCTCAAAAACCAATGGTAGCCTGGGAAGTTTGACATTTTGCTAAGGTTCTAACCATGCTGGGTCACAGACCTGATTGAGTTGTCTGTGTGTGTGTGTGTGTGTGATGCCCACACTATTTTCATTAAAACATTGACTCCATTGGGCATCTTTTTGTGTGGACTGCCCTCCTTGGCAGGGGCTAAGGAAGCTGGCCTGACCTTTGTAACTCCCCATGGGAGGATCGGGTTCCTCAACTGGGGAAATTGTCAGATTCCCTGGAGACATCTTGACTTTCAGCATTGCGTTTTTCTAATATGTTCAGAGAAGAAAGTGTGATTCATGAGTCTTTCAGATCCATCTTTTCTTCCTCCAAAAGAACACTCACTTTCTCTAGCATCACTGACTTAAAGCTGCTCTTCCACTCTCAGTGTACCCTACGCTCTGTCTCAGCTTCATCTTCCCAAGATGGCACTTGGATCATTTGTTTTCATTTTTAAAACTTCTGGTTCCTTGTTGCCTCTGAGGTCTGTTCAGGTGACCTCCAGTGCCCATACTTGCCCCTTATCCCCTCCTTGGACATGGCACATGCTTTCCTTGTTGGAACCTTCAATCTGGAAAGCTCAGCTTCTTGGCACCCTTTTTCATGTTAGTTCCCAGGCCTGAGATAGATATGCAAAGGCAGATTTAGGAATCCCGTTCCTCCTGCTGAATGTCCCCTTCACAGGCCTTCTGTCCTTCCTGAGTCCCTGCTGCACGAGCTGCAGCACTTGATCAGGTTTTGTCCCACTCCACATAGCTTCCAAGCAGCTTTCAGTGTCGTCTTCCCTTGGGGCCTTACACAGTGCTGGGTAGGTGAGTAACACAGTTAGCCTTTGAACACTGTGGAGGTTGGGTGTGCCCTCCCCACACACAAAAATGCACATAAAACTTTTGATTCTCCCAGGAGCTCCTGCGTGCGTGGCTCAGTTGGTTAAGTGACTGACTGTTGATACAGGCTCGGGTTATGATCTCATGGTTTGTGAGACTGAGCCCCACGTTGGGCTAGGCGCTTGAGCATGGAGCCTGCTTAGGATTCTGTTTCCCTTTTTCTCTGCCGTCCCTGACCTGCACACACACACGCACACTCTCTCTCTCAAAATAAATAAACACTTAAAAAAAGGTTTTGACTACTCCAAAACTTAACTACTAATAGCTTACTGGTGACCAGAAGCCTTACCAATAACATAAACAATCAATGAACACGTATTTTATATATTATTTGAATTATATACTATGGTCTCACAATCAGGTAAGCTAGAGAAATGTTATAAGGAAAATACATTTACAGTACTGTTCTATATTTATTGATACTGTAATTTACATCATCTTTTTACAAGGTGAATCCTCAGTACCTACATCAACATTGTCTTACATAATACAGAGTGCTGTGTATGTTATACATCTTCTACTAGACATCAAAAATGACAGACAAGGGCACCTGGGTGGCTCAGTTGGTTACGTGGCTGACTTTGGCTCAGGTAATGATCTCATGGTTTGTAAGTTGGAGCCCTGTGTCCAGCTCTACGTTAGCATGGAGCCTGCTTCAGATCCTGTTTGACTCTCTCTCTCTCTCTGCCCCTTCCCAACTTGCACTCTATCTCTCTCTCTCAAAAATAAGCATTAAAAAAAATGACAAGATAATGTGAAAAAGAAATTCCTATTTTTTGCAGGTGTAAGGATTCATGCATTGATAACAAAGCAGTACTATAATTGCTTTCTTGTAGTCTAGTGTAATCAGTATGGTGGCCTCATGGTGGCCTGGCCTGTACACTACTGAACGAATTGTTACATTTTTATGGCATATGGTATTATAGTCATATTCATAATATAATATTGGAAACATTCTTAGATTTCTTTTTAAAAACTGCTTACCTGTGATAATAGGCTGACATGCAATTTCTTCAATTATGAGAGAGAGAGGCATCCTGTATAGTTGAGAGCAAAGTTATAAAACAGAAAACACATGAATAATTTTATATTAAATATTCACTCACCTTACGCCTTTGTTAGAATAGGCTGTCTGCTTCCATACACGTCTTGCACGTGGTATTTTACCTGATGACTGCTCAGGTGAGCGTGAGGAGACAAAAGTGCCTCCTTCAGTTCTTGCCGTACAGTTACTGGATTTCTAATGAAGACACTCATACACATCACATCAGGTAAGCTTATTAATTCTCAGCATAGTTGTGTACTGTTCAGTAAGTGAAAGTGGATCGTCATGAAGGTCTTCATCCTCTGGTGTTGGCATTGAGTGGACTGAGGAGGAGGAGCGCGAGGCGTTGTTCTGGCTGTCTTGGGATCGGAGGCAGAAGAGATGGCGGAGGTGGACTGGGAGGCAGGAGAGGTGGGCATGCTTGGTGTACATTCCAGAAATACATCGTGATGCCTGTCTTTTTGGGCTTTTCCTTTCTCTAAAAATGTTTCCATACATTACCAATCCTTCTCTCATCGTTTGCTCTAGTTGCAGTGCCTGAATCATAGAAAGGTCCATGTCATAAAAGGCAAAACCAGTCTTGAATAATAGGAACCCTCTGCCAGCTCATTTAATGTCAATTTGTGTTCTGGCCCTGCTGCTTCTCAGTCTCCTTCCTCATCATCTGCACTGATTGGGAAGCACTCATCTCCATCAAGTCACCTTCTGCTAATTCCTCTGGTGTGCTGGCAGCTCTTGAATTTCTCCAAGGTTCACGTCTTGAAACCCTTCCCCTCCTACCTTTTGTGCCATATCCACACTGTCATGATTTCCTTGATCTGCTCTGTCGTAAGTCCT
This sequence comes from Helogale parvula, assembly GCA_004023845.1. Taxonomy (NCBI): domain Eukaryota; kingdom Metazoa; phylum Chordata; class Mammalia; order Carnivora; family Herpestidae; genus Helogale; species Helogale parvula. The sequence continues at coordinate 70,104 of PJEM01008729.1, read as the reverse complement.
GTGGCATCTTGTGCAACATCTAGACATCATTTTCTCTGGCAGGATTTATTCTTTTCGGTTTGCTAGCTTTTACAGCTTTATCTTAACAGTAGTGGCACCTTTGATGGTGTGATCCTTGCAGACTTTGATGGTGTTCGGTCTGCTGGGGTTCTCTTGCAGTGCATAATGATTCTGTAGAGTACCATGTTTAATGAGGCTTAAAGGTTCTTCTGACTCCCTGGATCTAGAGGCTGAGTAAGACACATTGTGTTCGGGGGCAGGTAGACTAGTTTGACACCTTGGCGTCAGGGGCACCGTCCAATATCAAAGAAACTTTAAAAGGCAGTCCCTTACTAGCAAGGTACTTCCTGACTTCAAGGTCAAAGCATCCATAAAACCAGTCCAGAAGAGGAGTTCTTATGCTCCAGACCTTCTTGTTGTACAGCTGTTGTAAAGCTGGTAGCTGGTATTTCTCTTTTCCCTTCAAGACAGGAGTTAGCAGCTTTATAAATAGGAGAGTCTTGACCATAAAAGCTGACTGCATTTGTACAAAATAGTAGAGTTAAGCCTGCCTATCCCTGCCTTAATTCTGGTGCTCTCTTCCTTACTGATGCTCTCTGCAGCCTTCCCCCCCACCCCCCGGAACAGAGCCTTTCATTTGTATTGAAAACCTATTCTTACGGGTACCTCTGCTCCTCAGTGATTGTCTTAATGAGGTCTGTGAACTTGTCTGCTGCCTCTTGGTTGGCAGCAGCTGCTTCTCCTGTTCTCCTGACATCTTAAATTTCAAACCTTTTAAAATATTAAGCCATCCTTGGCTGACATTAAATCCTCCAGCTCTAGATCCTTGCTTTTGCTTTGTCATGTCATGGCTTCACATTTTCCTCTAATCATACTAGAGTCTGTAGGTATCCATTTCTCTTTTAAAATTTATTTTCAGGGCACCTAGGTGGCTCAGTCACTTAAGCATCTGACTGTTGATTTCGGCTCAGGTCATGATCTCATGATTCAGGAGATTGAGCTCTGCACCGGGCCTGTGATGACCACTAGAACTTGCATGGGATTCTTTCTCTCCCTTTCTCTCTGCCCCTCCTCAACATGTGCTCTCTCAAACAGATGAACTTAAAAAAAAAAAAAAACTTTAAAATTTATAATTTCTTTTTACTTCATTATTTTAAATTTTTTTATTGAAGTATAATTAACATACAGTGTTGTAATCGTTTCAGGATAGAATTTAACAATTTTATCCATTATTCAGTGTTCACCATGATAAGTGTAGCCACCATTTGTCACCATACAATTTTAGTACATCATTACTGACGATATTTTCTGTGTTAAACTTCTCATTTCTGCAACTTACTTGTTTTGTAACTGGATGTTTCTTTCTCTAAATCCCCTTTATCTATTTTTTAATAGAATTTATTGTTAAATTGTTTTCCATACAACACCCAGTGCTCATCCCAATGAGTGCCCTCCTCCATGCCCATCACTCACGTTCCCCCTCCCCCACCCCCCATCCACCCTCAGTTTGTTCTCAGTATTAAGAGTCTCTCATGGTTTGCCTCCCTCCCTCTCTCTAACTTTTTTTCCTCTTTCCCCTCCCCCATGGTTTTCTGTTAAGTTTCTCAAGATCCACATATGAGTCAAAAATATGGTATCTGTCTTTCTTTGACTTATTTTACTTAGCATAATACCCTCCAGTTCCATCTGTGTTGCTGCAAATGACCAGATTTCATTGTTTCTCATTGCCAAGTAGTATTCCACTGTATATATAAACCCTTTACCTATTTTGCCCATCATTCTCTCCACCTCCACTCTGGCAACCGTCAGTTCTCTGTATTTAGGACTCTTTTTGTTTATTCATATTGTTTTTTTTAGATTCCACATATAAGTGACATTATATGGTATTTGTCTTTCTCTGACTTCATTTAGCATAGTGCCCTCTCGATCCACCCATGTTGTCACAAATGACAAGACCTCATTCTCCTTTTATGCCTGAGTAATAATCCATGGTATGTATTTATACACCACATCTTTATTCATTCATCTGTGGATGGGCACTGGGCGGCCTCCATATCTTAGCTATTGTAAATAACCTCCAGCAAACATAAGGGTGCATGTGTCTTTTCCAATTGATGTTTTCATTTTCTTTGGGTCAATACCCAGTAGTGGAATTCCTGGGTCATACGGTATTTTTTATTTTAAATTTTTGAGGAAACTTCATAATGTTTTCCACAGTTGTTACCCCAATTTACATTCCTACCAACAGTGCACAAGGATTCCCTCTTCTCTACCTTCTCACTAACACTTATTTTTCATACTGGCCATTCTGGCGAGTGTGTGATGAAAGAGTGATTTTGATTTACATTTTTTCTGATGATTAGTGATGAACATCTTTCTATGTCTGTTGGCAATCTGTATGTTTTCTTCTTAATTTAATTTTAATCCAAGTTAGTTAACATAAAATAGATATACAAAACATAATAATGGTTTCAGGAGTAGAATTTAGTGATTCATCACTTACATATGATACCCAGTGCTCATCCCAGCAAGTGCCCTCCTTAATGTCCATCACCCATTTAACCCATTCCACCACCCAAGACCCTTCCAACAACTCTCAGCTTGTTCTGTGTTTGAGTCTCTTGGGGGCCTAGGTGGCTCCGTCATTTAACCTTCTGACTTTGGCTCAGGTCATTATGTCACAGTTTGAGAGTCTGAGCCCTGCATCAGGCTCTTTGCTGTCAGCACCTGCTTCAGATCCTCAGTCCCCATATCTCTCTGCTCCTCCTCTGCTTGTTCTCAGTCTTATCTCTCTTTCTGTCTCAAAATAAATAAACAAACTTAAAAAAAAAAAGAATACCATGATTTAAAAAAAAAAATCTCTTGTGGCTTACTTCCCTCTCTCTCCTTCTTATTTTCCTTCCCTTCCCCTATGTTCATCTGTTTTGTTTCTTAAGTTCCACATAGGAGTGAAATTATATGATTCTTTCTCTGACTTATTTTGCTTAGCATAATACATGCTAATTCCATCCATGCTGTTGCAAATGGTAAGATTTCATTCTTTTCGATTGCTGAGTAATATTCTATTATACATATAAGTACACACACACACACAATATATATATATACACACATACTACATCTTCTTTATCCATTCATCAGTTGATGAACACTGGGGCTCTCGTCATTATTCCCTATTATTGATAGCGCTGCAGTAAACATTGGGGTGCATGGTCCCCTTCAAATCAGCATTTTTGTATCCTTTGTATAAATAGTAGTGCAATTGCTGGGCCATAGGGTAGGTCTATTTTTAATTTTTTGAGGAACCTCCATACTGTCTTCCAGAGTGGCCACCCCAGTCTGCATTCCGACGAGTAGTGCAAAAGTGTTCCCCTTCCTCCACATCGTCTCCAACATCTATTGTTTCTTGTGTTGTTAATGCTAGCCATTCTGACAGGTGTGAAGTGGTATCTCATTTTGGTTTTGATTTGTATTTCCCCGATGATGAGTGATGTTAAGCATCTTTTCATGTGTCTCTTAGCCATCAGGAAGTCTTTTTTGGAAAGGTGTCTGTTCATGTCTTTTGCCCATTTCTTCACTGGATTATTTATGTTAGTGTATAGAAATACAATTTTTTGGGGTGTTAAGTTGGTAAGAATGTGTATTTAAATCCTTTACTCATTAAAAAAATTTTTTTTAACATTTATTCATTTTTCTTTTAAGAGAGAGAGACAGAGCTTGAACAGGGGAGGGGCACAGAGAAGGAGACACAGAATCTAAAGCAGCCTCCAAGGCTCTGTGCTGACAGCTCGAGTCCACAAACTGTGAGATCATGACCTGAGCTGAAGTCAGACATTTAATAGGCTGAGCTACACAGGCATCCCCTCCTGTACTCATTTTTAAATTGGATTGTTTGCGTTTTTTGGTGTTGGGTTATGTAGCTTCTTTATATTTTTTAGATATTAATCCTTTACTGGATATATCATTTGCAAATTCTTCCATTCAGTAGGTTGTCCTTTTTGTTTTGTTGGTGTTTTTCCTTTGCTGTGTGAAAGCTTTTTATTTTGGTGAAGCCCTAGTAGTTTATTTTTGCTTTTTCTTCCCTTGCCTGAGGAGACATATCCATAAATACATTGCTAAGGGTGATATCCAAGAGATTACTGCCTGTTTTTTTCTAGCAGTTTTATGGTTTCAAGTCTCACATTTAGGTGTTGGATCCATGTGGAGTATGTATATGTGTATGGTGTAAGAAAGTGATTCACTTTCATTCTTTTGCGTGTAGCCCTTCAGTTCTCCCAGTATCATTTATTGAAAACTATCTTTTTCCCATTGTATGTTCTTGCTTCCTTTGTCATAGATTGACTGTATCGCTGTGGGTTTATTTCTGGAGTCTGTCCTGTTCTGTTGATATATCTATGTGCCAGTATTTTCTGTATGTTTTGAATACTATAGCTTTGTAGTATATCTTAGAATCTGGGATTGTGATATCTCCAGCTTTGTTCTTTGCTCTCAAGGTTGCTTTCACTATATGTTCCTCTATATTAATTTTAGGATAATTTTACTAGTTCTGTGAATTATGTGATCTGTATTTTGATAAAGATTGCATTGAATCTGTAGCTTGCTTTGGGCAGGATTGGCATTTTAACACTATTAATTCTTTCAATACCTGAGCATGGTACATCTTTCCAATTGTTTATTTTGTCTTCAGTTTCTTTCATCAGTGTTTAGAGTTTTCAGAATAGAGGTCTTGTACCTCCTTAGTTAAATTTATTCCTTGGTGTTTTCTGCTTTTTGGTGCAATTATAAATGGAGTTGTTTTCTTAATTTCTCTTTCTGCTACTTTAGTGTTAGTGTATAGAAACACAACAGGTTTATACATATTAATTTTATATCCTGTTACATGGCTGGATTCATTTATTCTAGTTTTTTGGTGGAGTCCTTAGGGATTTTTATAAATACTAACTATCATGACATCTGCTAGTAGTGAAAGTTTTATTTCTTGATTACCAATTTGTATTTCTATAACTTCCTATCTGATTGCTGACGCTAGGACTTGGAGTACCATGAAGAATAAAAGTGATGAGAGTGGATATCCTTGTCTTGTTCCTGATCTTAGAGATAAAGATCTTATTTTTTTTTACTTGTGAGTATGATATTAGCTGAGTTTTTCATATATGGCCTTTGTTATGTTGAGTTTGTCATCCTTCTATAATGACTTTGTTAAGTGTTTTTATTATGAATGGATGTTGAGTTGGGTCAGTGCTTTTCTGCTTCTATGGAGATGAGCATACTGTTTTTATCTTTCCTCTTGTTAATGTATTTTATCACTTAGATTTGTTATTATTGAATCACCCTTGCATAGTTGGAATAAATCCCACTTGATTGTAGTGAATGATTTTTTTTAATGTGCTGTTGAATTTGGTTTCCTAATATTTTGTTGAAGACTTTTGCATCTATGTTCATCATGGATATTGTCCTATGGGTTTTTTATAGTGTCTTTGGTTTTAGTGTCAGGGTAATGCTATCTTCATAGAAAAAATTCAGAAACATTTCTTCCTCTTCTGCTTTTTGGAATAATTTGAAAAGAGGTATTAATACTTGTTTAAATGTTTGGTAGAATTCCTTGTGGAGCCCTCTGGTCCTAGACTTTTTTTTGTTGGAAGTTTTTTGATTGCCAGTTCAATTTGTTACTAGTAATTAGTCTGTTCAGATTTTCTATTTCTTTCTTATTCATTCTTAGAAGATTATGTGTTTCTAGAAATTATCCATTTCTTTTAGGTTTGTTTATTGTATTGGTGTATGATGTTTTGGAGTTGTCTCTTACAATCCTTTGTATTTCTGTGGTGTAATAACACTTACTCTTTATTTTTTTTTTATTGAATTTGAATTTGAATTCCAATATAGTTAATACCGTAGTATTAGTTACAGGTATACAATATAGTGATTCAACAGTACTCTTCATCACTCAGTGTTCATCACAACACATGCACTCCTTAGCCCCCATCCCCCTTTTCACCCATCCCTTCCCCTCTACCTCCCCACTGGTAACCATAAGTCTGTTCTCTGTAGTTAAGATTCTTTTTCTTAGTTCATCTCTTTCTTTTTTTCCTCGTTGCTCATTTGTTTTGGTTGTTAAATTCCACATATGAGTGAAATCATATAGTATTTGTCTTTGTCTTTGACTTGTTTTGCTTAGCATAATACTCTCTAGTGCCATCCATGTCATTGCCATTGGTAAGATTTTATTCTTTTATGGCTAAATAATAGTTTATTGTATGTATAAATACCACATCTTATTTATCCATTCATCTATACATGGACACTTGGGCTGCTTCCATATCTTTGCTATTGTAAATAATGTTGCTATAAACACAGGAGTCATTTATTTTTTCAGATTATGATTTTCATATTCTTTAGGTAAATACCCAATAGTGTGATGGCTGGATCATAGAATAAGTTCCATTTTTAAATGTTTGAGGGACGTCCATACTGTCTTCCATAGTGATTGCTCCCATTTGCATTCCCACCAACAGTGAAAGAAGGTTGCTTTTTCTCCACATCCTCACCTGTTGTTTTTTGTGTTTTTGATTTTAGCCATTCTGACTGGTGTGAAGCAATATCCCATTGTAATTTTGATTTTTGTTATTTTGATGATGAGTGAAGTTGAGCATCTTTTTGTATGTCTGTTGGCCATCTGGATGTCTTCCTTGGAGAAATGTCTGTTCATGTCTTCTGCTAATTTTTTAATTGGATTGTTTGTTTTTTGAGTGGTGTGTAAGTTCTTCATATATTTTGGATGCTGTTTCTCTTGGGTATGTCATTTACAAATCTCTTTTCCCATTCAGTAGGTTGTCTTTTAGTTTTGTTGATTGGTACCTTCACCCTGCAGAAGTTTTTTTTTATCTTGAGGCAGTCCTAAGAGTTTATTTCTGCATTTGTTTCCCTTGTCTCCAGAGAGCTGTCTATAAAAGATGTTAGTATGGCCATTGTCAGAGAAATTACTGTCTGTGCTCTCTTCTAGAATCTTTGTGGTTTCATGCCTCATATTTTTGTCCTTTTAATCCATTTTGAATTCACTTGTGTGTATGATATAAGAAAGTGGTAGATTAGTTGACTATATAATTGTAGATTTATTTCTGGGTTTTCTATTTTGTTCTGTTGATCTCTGTGTCTATTTTTGTGCCATTTCCATAGTGTTTTGATTACTATTGCTTTGTAAAATAACTTGATGTATATAATTGTGATACTTCCAGCTTTTTCTTTTTCAAGGTTGCTTTGGCTATTCAAGATCTTTTGTGTTTCTGCACACATTTTCGGATTGTTTGCTATAGTTCTGTGAAAAATGCTTTTGGTGTTTTGATAAGGATTACAATAAATGTGTAGATTGCTTCAGATAGTGTGGACACTTTAACAATATTCTTCCATTCCATGAGGATGGAATACCTTTCCGTTTCTTAGTGTCATCTCCAATTTCATTTATTAGTGTTTTATTGTTTTCAGAGTACAGGTATTTCACCTCTTGGTTAAATTTATACCTAGTTATCTTCTTATTTTTGGTAGAATTGTAAATGGGATTATTTTCTTAATATCTCTTGCTGCTGGTTCATTATAAGCATGTAGAAATGCCACAAATTTCTGCACTATGAGTGTGTATCCTGTAAATTTACAGGATTCATTTATCAATTCTAGTAGTTTGGTGGGGGTTTTTTTGTTTTTTTGGTTTTTTTTTTTTTTGGTTGAGTCTTTTGGATTTTCTATATATAGTATAATGTTATCTGCAAATAGTAAAAGTTTAATTTCTTATCAATTTGGATGCAATTTATTTCTTTTTGTTGTCTGATTGCTGTGGCGAGGGCTTCTAATACTGAGTTGAATAAAAGTGATGAGAGTGTACATCCTTGTCCTCTTCCTGAACTTAAAGGAAAAGCTCTCAGTTTTTTTCCCCGTTGAGCTGTGATGTTAGCTGTGGGTTTTTCACTTATGGTCTATATTGTGTTTAGGTATGTTCTGGCTAAACCTGCTTTGTTGAGGGGTTTTATCATGAATGAATGTTGTATGACATCAAGTGCTTTTTCTGCATCTACTCAAAGGATCATATGGTTCTTATCCTTTCCCTTGGTGAAGTGATGCATTATGCTGGTTAATCTGTGAATATTGAACCACCTTGCATCGCAGGAATAAATCCCCCTTGATTGTGGTAAATGAATTTTTAAATGTATTTTCAGATTCAATTTGCTAGTTTTTTGTTGAAGATTTTTACATCTATGTTCATCAGAGATAGTGGCCTTTTTTTGTGGTATCTTTATCTGGTTTTCGTATTAGGGTAATGCTGGCCTCAGAATCAATTCAGAAGTTTTCCTTCCTTTTCTGTTTTAATGAATAGTTTGAGAAGAAGTTGTATTAATTCTTCTTTAAATGTTTGGTAAGGGCACCTGGGTGGCTCAGTTTTTTTAGTATAATGTGCTGCTGAAGTGAGCACAGGCTCAGTTTTTTAAGTGTTCAACTTCAGTTCAGATCATGATTTCATAGTTTGTGAGTTCAAGCCCCACATTGGGCTCTCTGCTGTCAGCACAGATTCCACCACACATCCTCTGTCCTCACTGCCCTCCCCCACTCTTGTGTGCTCTCTCTCTCTCGCAAAAATAAATTAAAAAAATGTTTTTAATTTAAATAATCTGGTGAAATTCGCCTGTGAAGCTGTCTGGTCCTGGACTTTTTTTGGGAAGGCGGGGGCAGTTTTTTGATTACTGATTCAATTTCTTTGCTGGTAATTGGTCGGTTCCAATTTTGTATTCCTGCTTCAGTTTGGGGAGGTCATATGTTTCTAGGACTTTATCCATTTCTTCTAGTTGTCCAAGTTGTTGGAATATACTTTTTCATAATGTTCTTTGACAATTGTTTGTATTTCTGTGGTATTGGTTGTTATTTTCTTTCATTTCTGATTTTGAGTCCTTTTTTAAATTTTTTTTTCAGATGAGTCTGGCCACACATTTTGTTGACATTTTGTTGATTTTTTTCAAAGAAACAGCTCCTTGTTTCATTGATGTGTTCTGTTGTTTTTTTAGTTTCTATACCGTTTATTTCTGCTTTAATCATTCGTATTTCCTTTTTTCTGCTGGTTTTGAGTTGGTTACCCTTTTTCTAGCTCCTTAAGGTGTAACGTTCGGTTGTGTATTTGAGATTTTTCTTGCTTTTTCAGGGAGGCTTGTATTGCTATAAACTTCTCCCTTAGAACTGCTTTTGCTACCTCCCAAATGTTTCAGACCGTTGTGTTTTCATTTCCATTTGCTTCCATGTATTTTTTTTATTTCTTTGACTTCTTGGTTGACTCATTGTTCAGCAGCGTGTCACTTAATCTCCATGTATTTATAGTCTTTCCAGATTTTGTCTTATGGTTGATACCTAGTTTCTTAGTGTTGTGGAACATGGTATGACTTCAGTCTTCTGAATTTGTTGAGCCTGGTTTTGTGATCTTTCTGGAGAATGTTCTATGTGCACTTGAAAAGAATGTGTATCCTCTGCTTTAGGATGGAATGTTCTGAATATATCTGTTAGATCAATCTGGTCCAGTGTGTCATTCAAAGTCTTTGTTTCCTTGTTGGTTTTCTATTTAGACAACTTGCCCATTGATGTAGGTGGGGGAGTTATAGTCCCCTAGTATTGCTGTATTATTATAAATTAGTTCCTTTATGTTTGTTATTAACTGTTTTATCTATTTGAGTGTTCCATGATGAGTGCATAAATATTTACAACTCTTACATCTTCTTGTTGGGTTGTTCCCATTACTATTTTATAGTGCCCTTATTTGTCTCTTGTTACAGTCTTTGTTTTAAAGTCTAGTTTATCTGATATAAACATTGCTACTCCAGCTTTTTTTTTCACATCCATTTACATGATAAATGTTTCTCCATCCCTCTCTTTCCATCTATAGGCATCTTTAGGTCTGGTGAGTCTTGTAGGCAACATATAGATGGAACTTGTTTTATTTATCCACTGACATCCTTTGTCTTTTGATTGGAGCATTTAGTCCAGTTACATGAAATGTAATTATTGATAAGTTTTTGTTGCCATTTTGTTACTTGTTTTGTGGTTATTTTTGTAGTTTTTTTCTATCCTTTTCTTGCTCTTTCATGATTTGCTTGTTTTCTTTAGTGATAATCTTGGATTCCTTTCTCTTTATTCTTGGCACATCTCTTACTGATTTTTGATTTGTGGTTACCATTAGATTTACATGTGAAATTTTCTGCTTATAGCAGTCTCTATTAAATTTGATGATCAGTTAAGTTTGAATTCATTCTTCACTCGTCTCCATGTTTTAGGTATGTGGTATGATATTTTACGTCCTTTTATTCTGTGAATCCCTTGATTGATTTTTTACAGAAATACTGATTTTTACTGCTTTTGTGTTTCCTACCTTTTATACTCTGCTTATGATCATTACTTTCCACTCAGTCCCCTTTAATGTTTCTTGCAGGGCTGGTTTAGTGGTCATGAAATCCTTTAATTTTTGTTTGTCTGAGAAACTTTTTCTCTCCCCTTCTATTCTGAGTGATAGGTTTCCTGGAAAGAGTATTTTTGGCTGCAGACTTTTTTCTGTCAGCACTTTGAATATATCTGCAAAGTTTCTGCTGAAATATCTGCTGATAGCCTTATGGTGTTTTCTTTGTATGTAGGTGTCTCCTTTTCTCTTGCTCTTTTAAAAGTTTTTTTCTTTTATCTCTTTTTTTTAATATCAGGAGAATTTTATTTATTTTTATTTATTTTTTGATAACATTTTAAAAAATTTAAATCCAAGTTAGTTAACATACAGTGTAATCATGATTTCGGGAATAGAATTAGGTGATTCAAAACTTAAGTATAACACACAGTGCTCATCCCAGCAAGTGCCCTTCTTAATGCCCACCACTCATTTAGCCCATCCCCTGATCCAGCACCCCACCAGCACCCCTCGGTTTGTTCTCAGTATGTAAGAATCTCTTATGGTTTGTCTTCCTCTCTGTTTTTATCTTATTTTTGCTTCCCTTCTCTCTGTTCATCTGTTTTGTTTCTTAAATTCCATATATGAGTGAAATCATGTGATATTTGTCTTTGTCTGGCTGACTGAATATCACTTAGCATAATGCATTCTACATCCATCCACGTTGTTGGCAAATGGCAAGATTTATTCTTTTGGATTGCCCAGTATATATGTGTGTGTGTGTGTGTGTGTGTGTGTGTGTGTGTGTGTGTAAATTCATACATACCACATCATCTTTATCTGTTTGTCAGTTGATGGACATTGGGGCTCTTTCCATAGTTTGGCTGTTTTCAATAGTGTTGCTATAAACTTGGGGTGCTTGTTCCCCTTTGAATCAACACTCCTGTAACCTTTGGATAAAACTTAGTAGTGCAATTAGTGGGTCATAGGTAAAATTTTTTTATTTATAACTACCATTTGTCATCTTGATTCTTGTGTGTCTTGGTATGGACTTCCTTTGCTTGACTTTGTTGGTGTATCTCTGTGCCTCCTGAATCTGGGTATCTGGTTCCTCCCCCAGATTAGAGAAGTTTCCAGCTAGTATTTCTTCACAGAAGTTGTCTGCCCCATTTTCTTCTCTTTTTCTGGGATTTCCATAATGTAAACATTATTATACTTGATGACACTGAGTTCCCTAAATCTATTCTAATTTTGCATAAGTTTTTCCTCTCTCTTGTTCAGTTTGATTATGATCCATTACTTGTCTTCTAGTTCATTAGTTTGTTCCTCTGCTTGTCCCGGCCTGCTGTTTTTTCCTTCAAGTGTGTTCTTAATTTCACTTACTGTGTTCATCTCTGATTATGTTTTTGTATCTCTGTGTTAAGGTCTCACTCATGTCCTCCACTCTTTTTTTCAAGTCCTGTTAGTATACTTAGGATCATTTTTTGAAAATCTCTGTGAGACATGTTACTTATATCTGTTATGCTTCGGTCTCTTGTGGTTTTGTCCTTTCATTTGTGATACATTCCTCTGTCTCCTCATTTTGCTTAACTTTCTGTGTCTATTTCTCTGTGTTAGGAATGTCAGCTCCATCTCTTACTATTAAAGTAATGAGTGGGATGTGCCCTTTTTTCTAGGTGGCACTGGTCCTCCCCCACAAGGGATGTACAGCCACCACCAGAGACTGGGACCAGCCAGGGCCCCTCTGCTAACCAGTTTTGTTGCAGTTTTAGTAAGTGCATGCATCCTCCGCAGGAGGTTGGGATATGCAGTGTTGGCAAGATTTTCCAGGGTCTTCAGGGGGAAGGGTACTGAAGGAGTTCTGGGTGAGGGGGCAGGGTGTCGTGTAAACAACTTAGGTAGTGAATTTGGGCACTGCACTGTTTCTCACAGGTGGCTATGTACTTTTACTGGGGTTGGGGAAAGGAAATGGTGCCTGCCAGTTTCTTTGTTTCTGGAGAAATTGAGGAACAGCAGACTCTCCCTCCTGTAAGCCCCAGGCACTTTGCTGTGCTGTCTCTCTTTTTTTTTTTTTTAAATATAGTTTATCTATTTTTGAGACAGAGCACAAGTCGGGGAAGGGCAGATAGGGAGAAACAGAATCTGAAACAGGCTCCAGGCTCTAAGATGTCAGCACAGAACCTGAGGCAGGTCTCAAACCCATGAACTGTGAGATCATGACATGAGCCGAAGTTAGAAGCCCAAGCCGAACTGACTGAGCCACCCAGGCACCCTATGTGCTGTCTCTTTAAAGGCAGGGACTCGGCTTCTTACCACCCTCCTGGCTTTCCCAGAGCCTAGCCTATTCATTTTCAAAGTTCCTGGCTTTAAGTTCTACTGGTTGTAAGCACTCAGTTCATTCAGTCCCTCTGATTTTTGAAGCCAAATGACCTATGGATTCTTCTTCCTCTTGTAGGCTCCCTAGTGTGATAGATAGCCTGTTTCTTACCCTCTCTCTGGGCCTATGGCTCCCTCCCTCAGGCTGTCAGCCCCACAGGTTTAAGTTCCCACCATGTCTTTGCCCTTTCTACTCTCTTCATTGTGGCCTCTTCTGTACATTTAAGGTGTGGAGTTTGTTTGGCCAGGCTTTGGGTCATTTTCTGGGCTGTTTGCATTGAAGTGAGTGTTATCTAGGTGTATCTGATGGATTGTTGAGTTTAGGGTCCTCCTACTCTGCCATCTTACCAAGAAGTCTTATCTTCAATTTGTTTCTTAATGAGGAACATTCTTAAATGTTTCTTTTTGAGAGAGACAGACAGATAGACAGTCCAAAGCAGGCACCAGGCTCTGAGCTGGCAGCACATAGCCAGACATGGGGCTTGAACTCATGAACCAGGAGATCATGACCTGAGCTGAAGTCCCATGCTTAACTTATTGAGCTACCCAGGTGCCCCTCCTCTTCATTTTTTAAATTTTGAGTCCTTTTTTTTTTTCCCCATGATGAATCTCACTAAAGAGCTTTCTGTTTTTGTTTTTGTTTTTTTTTTAAGAACCAGCTTTTAGTTTCATTGATCTTTTGTGTTTCTAGTCTCTATTTTATTTATTTATAGTCTTATTTTTAGTTTTTGGTTTTTTGTTCATTTTATTAACTTTAGGCATTGTTCTTTTTCTCGCTCTTTAGATAGAAGACTAGATTGTTTGAAATTTTTCTTGTTTCTTGAAGTAGCCCTGTGTTGCTCTAAATTTCCCTCTTAGAACTCTTTTTTTCCTAAAGGAAATCCTAAAGGTTGTGAATCATTATGTTTTCACTTTCATTTGTCTCTTGGCATTTTTTAATTTCCTCTTTGACTTCTTAGTAGACCTATTGGTTGTTTAATAACATTTGTTTAGCCGCCTCTTTTTTCTGTTTTTTTTTTCCGGGGCTTTTCTTTTTTTTTTTTTTTAATCTTAGAATTGATTTCTAGTTTCATATGTTTTCTTACAGATGCTTGATATTATTCCATTATTCTTACATTTATTGACACTTGTTTTCTGGCGTGGCATGTGATCTGTCCTGGAGAATGTTCCTCTTGAAAAGAGGCACAAGAACCAGACACAGATAACAAAAATCCCATATCCCAGAAGGAAAGCAGGTGTCAGTACCCTAAATGGGCTAAACAGGCTTGTCATTGTAGGAAACATTCCAAAGTCAAGTTCCAGACACCAGCCAGTGGCCAGTTGTACAAACATGTTCTTCTAAAGATGGCAAGCCCTGGCCTTAACTCTGTCTTCTCATTTTCATTCAGTTCAAAATGCTTTCTGATTTTTTAAAAAAAATTTTCCTTTGGTCCATGGGCTATTTCAAGTGTGTTTTTAATTTTCCAAATATCTAGAAATTTTGTAGATTTCTGTTACTGGTTTCTAATTTTATGTGGTCAAGTTAACATACTTCCTGTGATTTGAATCCATTTAAAATTATTGAGACATGTCTTATGGTCAGATGCACATCTGTTTAATTAACATTCAGATTCATTTGAAAGGTTATGTATTCTGTTGTTGCTGAGTAATATTCTATAAATGCCAGTGAGGGTCAGGGTGGTTGATTGCATTCTCCGTATCTTCTGTGTTTCTACTACTTACTCTCCAGTTCCCTCAAGTGCCATAAGCGGTGTTAAAATCCTCACCTGTGATTGTGAATGTGTCTGTTTCTCCCTTTAAATCTATCACATTTTGTTTCATGTGTTTTGAAGCTCTGTGGTTAAGCAATATAGATGAATGATTATTCTGTCTTTCTGATAAACTGATGCTTTTATCATTATGAAGAATCCAGCTTTATATCTGGTAATACTGTCTTAAAATTTATTCTGGTTGATATTATAACCATTCTAGCCTTTTTTTTTTTTAATGTTTGTTTATTTTTGAGAGAGCGACACGGAGAATGAGCTGGGGGTGGTCAGAGAGAGAGGGAGACACAGAATCAGAAGCACGCTCCAGGCTCTGAGCAAATGGTCAGCACAGAGCCTGACGTGAGGCTCGAACCCACAAACTGTGAGATCATGACCTGAGCTGAAGTCGGACACTTAACCGACTGAGCCACCCAGGTGCCCCCATTCTAGCCTTCTTAACTTTGTTTGTATGATGTATCTTTTCCCATTCATTTACTTTGAATCTATTACTTTGAATGTCTATTTAAGGTGTATCTCTTACAGACAGAATATTATTGGGGTTTGATTTTTATCAGTTCCGACTGTCTCTGTGTCTTCATTGGAATGTTTATTAATTCATTAACATTTAATGTAATTATGGATATGGTTGGGTTTGGGTTTACCATTTTATTTGCTATTTGTTTGTCCCTCTGTTTTGTTTTTGTTTTTCTTGGTTTTTTAATTCAGTCCTTCTTTTAGATTAAACAGTTTTTAAACTGTTTTATTTATCTACTGGCTCTTTGTTAAACCTCTTTGGATTTCTTTAATGGTTTGATCTACGGATTACTATAACCTTAACTTTACACAGTCTACTTAACCCACTATTGTACCATTTCTTGTGCAACATGGAAACTGTCCACTTACCAACTCTCCTTCCTATCTTTTGTGCTATATTTTTCATATATATTATAAAACCTCACAAGAGACTGCCATGATTTTTGCCCTAAACATATATTTTTAAAAACCAAGAGAAATTTTTTTCTACTGTTTACCCAAATACCTGCTGTTTCTGAGCACTGAAGGTTAATGAGAGGAACCTGTATTCTGTCCTTTCACCCTCTTTTCAGTTTCTGTCCCCTTAGGCAGATCCCCTCCACACTCTGTCCCAGGACCTCGTCCCTCTGTGACATGTCAGCAGATGTCTTAACTGCCTGCAGCCTGTGGGCTAAACCAGTCTCCCATCCCTCAACTCTAGGAGCTCTAGTTCTTTTTTTTTTTTTTTTTTTTTGTATATGATTAGACATGATTTCTTTCTTAAGGGTAGTTGATACACAGTGTTACGTTAGTGTCAGGTGTACATCTATGCTCGTAAGTGTAGTTACCATCCATCAACATATAACACTATTACAGTACCATTGACTGTATTCTCTGTGCTGTACCTTTTATCCTTGTGACGTATTCCTTCTCTAACTGGGAACATGCACTTCCTCTCTCCCTTCACCCAGTGTGCCTGCCCCCTGCCCAGCCTCTTTCCCGTCTGGCAGCCACCAGTTTGTTCTCTGTGTTTAGGTCTGTTTCTGCTTTATTTATTTATTCATTCATTTTTAGATTCCACATATGAGTGAAATCAGATGGTGTTTGTCCTTCTGTCTGACTTACTTTCCTCAGCATAATACCCTCTAGTTCCATCCATGTGGTTGCAAATGGCAAGATTCCATTATTTTTTGTGGCTGAGTAATATTCCTCTCTGTGTGTGTGTGTGTGTGTGTGTGTGTGTGTGTGTGTGTGTGTGTGTGAGAGAGAGAGAGAGAGAGAGAGACATCTCTGTCCATTTTTCTATGGATAGACACTGAGGTTGCTTCCATATATTGGGTGTGTTGTAGATATTGCTGCAATAAACATAATAAACATGCAGGAACATGTATCTTTTCAAGTTAGTATTTTCATTTTCTTTGGGTACATGCCCAGTAGTGGAATTTATGGATTCTGTGGTAATTCTATTTTTAATTTTTTTGAGAAACCTCCATTGTTTTCCACAATTTCTTTGCCAGTTTACATTCCTACCAACTGTGCATGAGGATTCCCTTTCCTCCACATCCTCACCAACATTTGTTATTTCTTGTCTTTTTGTTACTAGCCATTTTAAGAGGCATGAGGTGATATCTCATTGTGGTTTTGAATTGCTTTTCCCTGGTGATTAGTGATGTTAAGCATCTTTTCCTGTGTCTGTGGGCCATCTGTATGTCATCTTTGGAAAAATGTCTATTCGTGTCCTCTGCCTGTTTTTGAATCAGATTCATTGTTATTTTGGTGTTGAATTATGTAAGTTCTTTATATAGTTTAGGTATTAGACCCTTTTCAGATACATCATTTGCAAATATTTTCTCTCATTTACTAGGTTACCTTTTTATTTTATTGATGTCTTTCCTTTGCTCTGCAAAAGCTTTTTATTTTAGTGTGGTCCCAGTAGTTTATTTTAGATTTTGTTTCCTTGCCTGAGGAAACATAACCAGAAAAAGTTGCTTAGATTATTGCTTATGTTTTCTTCTAGGGGGTTTTATGGTTTCAGTTCTCACGTTTGGGTGTTTAATCCCTTGGGTGCTAGTTTTTGTGAATGGCAGAGCAAAGCTGTCCACCTTCACTCTTTTCCATGAAGCTGTCCATTGTGTCCCGCACCATTTATTGAAGAGCCTGTCTTTTCCCTATTGTATATTCTTGCCTCCTTTGTTATAGGTTAATTGACCATCTACACATAGGTTTATTTCTGCACTCTCTACCCTGTTCCCTTGATCTGTGTATCTGGTTCTGTACCAATACCATAATGTTTCGATTATTATAGTTTTGTAGCATGTCCTGAAATCTGGGATTGTGGTACCTCCAGCTTTGCTCTTTTTTTTTTTCAATGTTGTTTTGGCTATTTGAGGTCTTCTCTGGCTCCCTACAAATTTCAGTCTTATTTGTTCTAGTTCTGTGAGAAGTATGTTTGGTATTTTAATAGGGATTACATTAAATCTGTAGAGTGCTTTGGGTAGTATGCACATATTAATATTTTTCCATTTGTGTTATCAGTGTTTTATAGTTTTCAAAGTATACGTCTTCTACCTTCTTGGTTTATTATTTTATTCTTCTTGATGGAATTGTAAATAGAGTTTTCTTCATTTGTTATTCTGCCACATCATTATCAGCATATGGAAATGCAACAGACTTCTATATTAATTTTGTGTCGGCAACTTTACTGAATTTATTTATTTTAATAGTTTTTTGTGGAGTCTTTAGGGTTTTCTGTGTATGGTGTCACGTCACCTGCATATAATGACACTTTGACTTGTTCCTTACCATTTGGATGTCTTTTATTTCTTGTCTGATTGGTGTGTGTGGGACTTCTATTAGTATGTTGAATGAAAGTGGTGGGAGTGGACGTCCTTGTTGTGTTCCTGACCATAAAGGTGAAGCTCTCACTTTTTCACCGTTGAGTGTGATGTTAGTTGTTTGTCATGTATGGCTTTTATGATGCTGACATATCATACCTTGAAACATACATTGTTGGGAGTTATTGCCATGAATAGATGTTTTGTCAGATGCTTTGTTTGCAACTGAGATGATCATGTGATTTTTCTTGTCCCTTTGGTGTATGTGTTGATTGATTTGTAGATATTGAATTATTTTTGCATCCTTGGAATAAATCCCACTTGATCCTTGTAAATGATCCTTTTAATACATTGTTGAATTCAGCTTGCTAATATTTTGTTGACGATTTTTGTATGTGTGTTCATTGGGGTACTGGCCTATAGTTTGTTGTATTGGATACATTGTATCCAAATTCAATGTATTTGGAAGATTTCCTTCCTCCTTTTTTTTTTTTTTTTTGGAATACTTTGAGAAGAATAGGTATTAACTCATCTGACATGTTTGATAGACTTCACCTGTGACTCTATCTTAGGTTCTCTAAATCTTTATTTAAATTTTTAAAATTTTTTATTAAGTTTTGAGAGAGAGAGAGAGAGAGACCACATGAGCAAGGGAGGGTCAGAGAGAGAGGGAGACACAGAATCTGAAGACAGTTTCCAGGCTCTGAGCTAGCTGTCAGTACAGAGCCCGAGGGAGGGCTCAAACCCACAAACCACGAGATCATGACCTGAGCCGAAGCCGGATGCTCAACCACCTGAGCCATCCAGGCGCCCCATGGTTCTCTAATTCTTGAGAAATTGCCTTGTGAATGTGGACTTTTAGACATTGGAGACTGAACACTGCCATCCCAGGAAAGTGTCAAATAGTTGCCATGTGTGTGATAATTTAGATGTTATGCCATTGCCCCTGATGAGGTCACTAAGGGAGCATCAACTGCGTCTTGAAGTTTCTACTGATAAGAGTTCTTGGTAGGGTGGTAAGCAGTCCCCTGTGGTTGTACTGCATTGTCTTCTCTACTGAAGCAGACCCACCTGCAGTGGCATGGCCAGTAGTTTGATCTCTTGAGGAAGGCTGCAGGTCCGAGGGCGCCTCCGTGAGAGCCTGGTGATGAGGATCCACTTGAGTAGCCCCAGGAAAGGAGGGTCAGGTGAGATGAGTAGACCAGTCTAAGTGACCCCAAATTATTACCTGGACAGGACCAAAACTATAACAGAAAATAGTTAAATTCTAAGTGTGTTTGGGTTTCCAGCTGCTTTCAGACAGGAATTTTAGATATTTTTTCCTGGTACATCTTCATACTAGTACCAGAATCTGTACAATTGAAAAGCTGGGAAAAGAGGAAATGAAACTCCATCTCTCTGTTTAAAGTGAGGGTGTAGCTCATGACTGTATTTGATTGCCATCTGTTTCTATGTCCCCTTGGTCAGCCAGGCCACCCTGGAAAATTCCGTGTCCTACAGCTGACCTGTAGCCACACTCCACTCAGAGCCATTACTGCCTGAAGGAAGACGTACAATTAGACATACAATTAGTCTTCTAGTAACAGTGTTCCTGCTCGGGTCTGAGTGGCATTGTTATTGTGTCTGGAAAGGGAAAAAAAAATCTCTCCCTGCTCCTTGGGGTTTATATCCTTTTTTAAAAATTATGAATTCTGATTGATTCATCCATCTTGTTACCCTTTTCAGGGCAAAGGAGCACTGTTTAATATCCCTCTTGTTTCTTCATTCCTAAGGGAGCATTTCATTTCCAGTCCAAATTAGGTTAATGGTCTTATTTGCTGGTGTAGACTGGCATCTTAAGACCAGAAATGGCAGAAGTGAGAGGCACAGGCCTCGTCGGCCTGTGTAGAGTGCCCCTGGGAACTGGGAGCTAGTGATGGCGGCTGGGAACCCTGTCAGACGCTGCTGAGCCTGCGCGCATCTACCTGACACAGAAGGAAACTGAGCTTGGAAGGGCCTGCCAGGTGCAGCCAGCAGCCGGCGGCTCCGTGTGCCTCCCACAGCCTTTCCGGTTCACGGGGTGCGACTTCTCTCCCTCCTCCTCCCCGCTGAAGCCACAGCATTCGGGAGGTTAGGGATGGGCACTTGCTCATGACTGGTTCCCACATTTGGAGCGCTCCTGGATCTTGACTGTTTGGATATCTAGGTACCACCTAGCCTGTTCATATTTAATGTTTTTCTTTAGAAAGAGTCAGTTTTAAAACTGTGTGTCACCATAATAATGTATTACCATAAAGTGGAATGCCGCAGGCACTAGCCACAATGGAAGTGAACAGTAAATATAGATGCCAGAGAGAAAACCCCTTAGTGTAATAAATTCTTGACAGTCAGTACTGTCTGAACGCTGAGACTGAGCCCCCTGTCTTCACAAAGTGGCAGGTGTTGAAGATAAGAACACCACCCTGAGGCTCTCCCCTTGATACACTCAGAAGGCTTGGGAAATGCTGAAGAGTAGATGACTTGAATACATGATACAAGGTTATCTGGTGTCAGTTTACTGAAACTATCTCTTGTTCTCAGACACATCCCTGGTACCTAAACCATGACCTAACACACAGTATATACTCAGCAGATACTTAATGAATAGATTCATTGTGACAGTACTTGGTTTTTGTCCCCTATTATACACGAAATCATTTGAAAGCAGGGACTGTGTTCTAACACCTTTGTCTCTTAGGCACAATAAATATTTGAGTTGAACTGGAAAATGAGGTATCAATTAGAAGATGCTCTTTTTCTCCTGGGAGTGATTGTGCACAGAATGTAAACAGAGATTCTAAGGAACAGCATTTTCAGAACTTAGGACACCCAGTGATAAAGCTGTTTTACTTTTCTGTTCTCTCATTATTACTGATTTTTCCTTTGTGCTGTCCTCTCTCTGCAGTAGCTGTCAGAGGGCCTGATCTGTGAAGCAAAGGTCCTGCTGCTCGCTTCTGTCTTGGGCTAATCCCAGTGCAACAGAAGCCCCCGTGTCATTAAACACTTGATTGACTCTATCGGGCACTAGTGGAACAGGAGTGGGAACCTGTGATCTTTGCACTTGCTTCATTCTCTTGACATAATCGAGCAGGCATGGGAGTTTACACATAAAAGTGTTTCACAAAAGTGCCATCAGTCTGTGACAATTCTTTAAGAGCAAGAAACTTTAAGGAAAATGCAATTTCCTTCTGCGACTGTCTATATGTTTCCCTTCGTCACTGAGCAGTGAAGGGACACAGGCTAAGCGAATGACAGCATAAAAGTGAGAAACACAGACATTGGAGCACACCACATATGCGCAGTGTATGCTTTACAGGAAATGACTTTTGTAAACTAAAATCAGTCCTGAAATAATAAACAATGTAAACATCGCTGAACCCAGATTCTCCACACGCAGGATACATCTCTGAAAGAGAAGGCAAACGGAACCAGCATTTTCTGGGCCCTCACCATGGGCCGGTCCAGTGGTTCTCACAGAAAGGCCACTGGATCAGCTGCCTCAGCCTCCCAGGGAACTCTTTAGAAACACAAATTCTCAGGCCCCAACCCAGAGTTCCTGAAACAGAATTGTGGGCGTGGAGCCTAGCACTGTGCTTTCACAAGCCTTCCAGGTAATTCTGGTAAAAGGCCAGCCTGGAAGCTACTGGGCTTGGCAATTTATACACATTATTCCATTTGACCTAGATCCTAAATAGTAAGCCTTGGTCCCCATTTACTCACAAGGAAACTGAGACTCAGTGAAGTTTGTAATTTCCCAGGTTTATACAACTAGAAATGGAGAGGTTAAGATATATGTTGGCATGCCTGAGATTTTTCCATTTAAATCAGTGATTTTCAGATCACTATAATGTTAAAAATCACTTGGAGATAAACTCTTAGACTATGGATTCTCATATGGATTCAGTGAGTCTGGAGAGTTTGAGAGCCGGTAGTTCTGACAAGCGCCCAGGTGTCAGCAAAGTTGCTGGTGCCCAGAGCACTGGGAGTAGGGGGCCTTGTGTTTTACAACATGGCCCCCAGGCCTGCAGCTTTGGCCTCATTGGGAACTTACTAGAGATCCAGACTCTAGGCTCCATCCAGACTTGGTGAGTCACAAACTCTGGGGGTGGCCCCCCGCACCTATTTCAATAAGCCCTTAAGGTGATTCTACTCATGCAGAAGTTTGAGAACCACTGTTCTATTTTCATATTAGAAAACTCAGTATTTTCCAGGTATGAAGCAAAGTGGCGCTTACATGGTAGGTCTTTGAAAGCTATTAAAAGAGAAACTGACAAGGGAACAAAAGATAAAACATTTACACTGGAATGGTGCCTGAACTAAGTGTTTTTCCATGAGATAAAGGTTTTTAAAAAAGAATTCTCACTGGCTGCATAATGGGAGTGCTTCTTCGTAATGGCTCTTGCAAATGCATGTTGAGTGTGGGGCTGGTGGGCGCGAGCACGAAGGCAAGAAAATGTTGCCTAAAGGATACCAGTGGTCTCTGAACATACTAGATCTGGCATGGCACCATTTGCTGTTTGTTTGCCGTTTGGGTGGCAGTTTTGAGAAGTGTGTTATCAAATAGTTTCTGAAAAGAGTAGACAGAAAACATCTTTGATCTATGCATCAAATGCTTTTTAGCATCTGAGGAAATACTCATCAAAGTATTTTGAGTAAAGAAAGATGATCAAAGAAATTCTTTATTGTATCACTTACACTGTCATTTTTATTACATGTAAATGAAGGGAGGGTCTCAAATGACTCCGTTTCTGTGATCACATCTCTCATGCAGCATTCGAGCTCCACGGTATTACCGAAGTCTGGTCACATTCATGAAAGCGTTCAGTTTTGTCTTGAAGTTGATCAAGTACGTTCAATCTTAAAAAAAAGAAAAAAGATTTGTTAATAAGTTGGCTTTGTAAGCTACACTAATTTTAGAAGATAGTACTTGACTTCATTTTAACCAGAGTTTTTACCTCTTTTCATAATATTGGAGTGAGGAAGACACAAAAGCAAACAATATACAGGCATACTTTGGACACAGTGCAGGTTTGGTTCCAGACCACAGGAGTGAAGTGACTATCTCAATAAAACTAATCAAAGGAATTATGGGGTCTCCCAGGGCATGTAAACATATATACTGTATACTGTTATACATATAAACTACTATACTGTAGTCTGTTAAGTGCATAATAGCATATATAGAAAGACAGTGTACATGCCTTAATTTAAAATTATTTCATTGCTATAAAATGCTGACCATCCTCTGAGTTTTCAGTGAGTTGTAATCTTTTTGCTAGCGGAAGGTATTGCCTTCGGATTGATGGCTCATTAGGATGGTGGGTGCTGAAGGCTGGAGTTGCTGTGGCAGTTTCTTAAAATGACACAACAGTGAAGTTTGCCACACTGATTGACATTTCCTTCCCCCCAAAATTTCTGGGGAGTATGTGATGGTATTTGATAGCATTTAACTCATAGTAGAACTTCTTTCAAAATTCGTCAGTCCTCAAATGCTGCCGTGTTTTTTCAGCTACGTTTGTGTGATATTCTCAATTCTTTGTTGTCATTTCATCAATCCTCACAGTATCTTCATCAGGAACAGATTCTGTCTCAAGACATCACTTTCTTTGTTCATCCACAAGAAGCAATTCCTCATTTGTTATAGTTCTATAAGATTGCTGCAATTCAGTCACATCTTCAAGCTCTACTTTTTAAATACATATTTTATTTTTAACTTAAGTATAGTTGACACACAGTGCTACCTTAGTTACAGTCCAATTTTCTCAGCATCATTTATTGAAGAGATCGTCTTTTCCTTGTTGTGTATCCTTGCCTCCCTTGTCACAGACTAATTGGCCATGCAATTATATATTTATTTCTGGGCTTTCTTACCCTGTTCCATTGCCCTATTTTTTGTGCCATTACCATACTTTTTAAATTATCATAGCTTTGTAGCATATCTTGAAATCTGGGGTTGTGATACCTTCAGAGTTGTCTTTTTTTTTTTTTTTTAATGTTTATTTTGAGAGAGACAGACACAGAGAGAGACAGAATCCCAAGCAGGCTCTTTGCTGACAGCACAGAGCCTGATGCAGGGCTTGAGTTCACGAACTGTGAGATCATACCCTGAACTGAGATCAGGAGTTGAACAGTTAACTGACTGAGCCACCCAGGTGCCCCTCATTTATTACTTTTAATAGCTTTTGGGGTTTTTTGGTATGTATAGTATGTCCTCTGAAAATAGTGACAGTTTGACTTCTTCCTTACCATTTTGATACATTTAATTTCTTGTCTGATTGCTGTGAGTAGGACTTCCATTATTATGTTGAACAAAAGTGGTAAAGATGGACATCCTTGTTGTGTCCCTGATCTAAGAGGTAAAGCACTTACTTTTTCACCACTAATTATAATGTTAATTGTGTTTGTCATATATAGCCTTTATTAAGTTGAGGTTCCCTCTACACTCCCTTTGTTGAGAATTTTTATCACGAATGAATGTGGGTTTTGTCAAAGCCTTTTCCTGCCTGTTGATCTGTTGAGATCATGTGATTTTTATTGTTCGTTTAGTTGATGTGGTGTCATTGACTTCTGGGTATTAAGTCGTCCTTGAATCTCTAGAGTAAATCCTTCTTAATCGTGGTGCCTGATCTTTTTAATGTATTACTGAATTCAGTTTGTTAACATTTCATTGAATAATTTGCATCAATTGTTATCAGGGACATTGGCCTGTAGTCGCATCCTGTTGTTTTTCTAGGGCATTTGTCTGGTTTTGTATTAGGGTAATGGTGGCCTTGTATATGTATTTGGAAGCTTTCCTTCTTCTATTTCCCTCTTTTTTAAAAATAATTTGAGAAGAATAGGTATCCTCTAAATGTTTGGTAGAATTCACACATGAATCTATGTGGTCCTGGACTTTTCTTTGTTGGGAATTTTTGATTACTGATTCAGTTTCATACTAGTTACCAATCTGTTGACATTTTCTATTTCTTCTTGACTCAATTTTGGAAGATTATGTTTCTAGGAGTTTATCCCTTTCTTCTAGGTTGTCCAATTTGTTGGCATATAATTTTTCATATTTCTGTGGTATCAGTTTTTACCTCTCCTTTTTCTTTTCTGATTTTACTTACTTGGGTCCTCTTTTTTTCTTAATGAGTCTGGGTAAAGTCTTGTCAATTTTGCTAAGCTCTTGGTCTCAGTGATCTTTTCTGTTGTATTTTTTCTATTTCATTTATTTCTGCTCTTTATTATTTCCTTCTTCCTTCTCCCTACTGACTTTGGACTTCCTTTTTCTTTCTCTAGTTACTTTCAGTGAAGGTTAGATTGTTGAGATTCTTTTGGTTTGTTTTTAGATGTAGGCTTGTATCACTATAAATTTCCCTCTTAAAACGCTTTTGCTGTTCCCCCAAAGATTTTGGACCAATATGTTTTCATTTTCATCTGTCTCCATGGTTTTTTTTAAATCTCCTCTTTGATTTCTTTGTTGACTCATTGGTGGTTTAGTAGTATATTGTTTAGCCTCTGTGTTTGTGGATTTTTTTCCATTGTTTTTCTTGTAATTGATTTCTAGTTTCATTCTGTTCTGGTTGGAAAAGATGCTTGATATTATTTCAGTGTTCTTAAACTTATTGAGACTTGTTTTGAGGCCTACCATGTGATCTATGCTAGAGAATGTTCCATAAGTACTTGAAAAGAATGTGTACTGTACTATTTTTGGATGCAATGTTCTGTATATATTTGTTAAGTTCATCTGGTATAATGTGTTGTTCAAAGCCATGGTTTTCTTACTGATTTACCGTCTGTATGCTCTGTCCATCGGTGTAAGGGGGCTGCTGAAGCTTCCTACGCTTGTGTCAGATTTCTGTCAGTTTCTTCCTTTAGTTAATACTTGCTTTACATATTTAGGTGGTTCAATTTTGGATGCATAGATATTTAAAATTGTTATGTTTTCTTGTTAGATTGATGTGGGTGTGTAGATCTTTGAATTTGTTGGTGCATAGATATTTAGTATTTTTATATCTTTTTGTTGGATTGATCACTCTATCATTATGTAGAGCCCTCCTTTGTCTCTTGTTAGAATCTTTCTTTTTAAAGTCTACTTTGATATAAGTTTGCTACCTGGCTTTTTTTTTTCTTTTTTCCACTTGCATTTAGATGGAATATCTTTTTCCATCCCTTTACTTTAGTCTGTATGTGTCTTTAGGTCTGAAGTAATTCTCTTTAGGAAGCATAGAGTTGGGCCTTGTTTTTGTTTTTCATTTTTATAGTCCATTCATTCACCCTATGTCTTTTGATTAAAGGAGCCCTTAGACCATTTACATAAATAACTGTTTTCCTCCTATGTTATTCTTTTTTCTTGTGATTCTTTATTTTCTCTAGTGTTACGCTTGGCTTTCTTTTTCTGTGTGTGTGTGTGTGTGTGTGTGTGTGTGTGTGTGTGTGTGTGTGTTACAGGTGTTCCTAAGTGTGTAGCAGTCTGTATTAAGTTGATGGTCACTTAAGTTTGAAACATTCTGAAAGAGCTTTACTGTAGTAGCCCCTTTCCCGCTTTATGCGTGTGCACATCTCTTTACAGATACTTACTTTGTGAATCCCCTTGTCTTTTGCAGTCGTCTTGTTTCTAACAATAGTCCTTTTCTACTTAAAGAGGTCTTTGTAACAGTTCTTGTAAGGCAAATACAATGGTGATGAATTCCTTTAACTTTTTTGTCTGGGAAACTCTGTTTCTCCTTCAGCTCTGAATGATAATTTTGCTAAGTAGAATATTCTTGATTGCGGGTCTTTTTCCTCTCAGGATTTTGAAAACATGATGCCACTCCCTTGTGGCCTGCAGTGTCTCACTGAAAAATCCGCTGACAGCCTTCAGAGGATTCCTTTGTACATAACGACTTGTTTCTTGCTGTTTTCAAAATTCTCTTTGTTTTTAAACTTTGACATTTTAGTTATTAGGTGTTGTGGTATGGACCTCTCTGGTTTATGATGTGGAACTCTCTGTGCCTCTGGAAACTGGATGTCTGTTTTGTTCCCCAGGTCAGGGAAGTTTTTAGCTATTATTTTTTCAAGTAAGTTTTATACCCTTTCTCTCTCTTCTCCTTCTGGAATCCCTGTAATGCTAATATTTGTTTGCTTGATATAGTCAAAGAGATCCCTTAACCTGTCTCATTTAAAAAAATTTTTTTCCTGTTGTTGTGTAGTTTGGGTGCTTCCCAGTACCCTGCCTTCCTCATCCCTGATACATTCTGCATCCTGTAATCTACCGTTGATTCCCCCTTGTGTATTTTTCATTTTAGTTATTTATTGTTCAATTCTGATTGGTTCTTTTTTATATTTCTGTTTGCTGAAGCTCTCACTAAGTTCCTCCACTGTCCTCTGTCTCCTTATTTTGCTTGGCTTTCTGTGTTTGCTTCTCTAAATTCAGTGTGACAGCCACTTCTTCTAGCCTAGAAGGAATGATGCTGTGTACGGTCACCCCCTGTGTAGACTGTGTGTGACTGGCGGCGTTGGCCGGCCGGAGCTGGAGTGTATGTATTCTGAGGCACTCCTGGAACTTTCTGCACAGAGGATGCCCTGGCAGGACACCTGACGCTGAAGTGGGTGCAAGCCGTGGGGTCTCAGGGCTCTCCACACCGGGACCACCCTGGTTCAGTCTCTCCTTCTGGTTCTCTTAATATTTCGACACCATCTGCAGTATTGAACTCATAAAAGTCATCATTAGGGTTGGAATCAGTATGTTTCAAATTCTTCTTCATGTCGTTATTTTGACCGCTTCCCACAAAATGCCAATATTCCTTTTTTTAAAAAGTTTGTTTATTTAGTAATTAATTAGCCCAATTGTAAGAAAGCCATTTTATTTCTTTTTATTAAATTTTTTAAATGTCTTTATTTTGAGAGAGAGAGTGTGAGCAGGGAAGGGTGAGAGAGGGTGGGGGGGAAGGGACAGAATCCAAAGCAGGCTCCAGGCTCTGAGCTGTCAGCACAGATCCTGATGTGGGACTCGAACCCACGGACTGTGAGATCATGACCTGAGCTGAAATCAGATGCCTTACTGACTGAGCCACCCAGGCGCCTCAGAGTTTGTTTATTTTGAGAGAGAGTGTGTGTGAGCTGGGGAGGGGCAGAGAGACAGGGAGAGAATCCCAAGCAGGCTCCATGCCATAGCACAGAGCCCAACATGGGGCTTGAGCCCACAAACCGTGAGATAATGACCTGAGCTGAAATCAAGAGTCAAATGCTTAACTGACTCAGCCACCTAGGTGCCCCAAACCACCAATATTCTTAATGGTGACACGGCTGCTGTTGTCACGGGCATAGATGCTTCATCTCTCTTCCTGCCCTACAGTTCTCAGGCCCACGTTCCCGGCTTGGCTGTCTGCCAGAGAACAGGAAACTACAGATCCGCTCACTCCCTGTTTGCTTCCTCAGCACGACCAAGAATTATGAGAAAATAATTTTAGTGGAATCATTCATGCCAAGTTTTAAATAGCTGCTGGGTTTTGATCTCCAAGAAAAAAATTCAAATTCTTGAAGAACTTGTTTCATCCAGGTGAATCTTTAGTTGTAAGGGGTGCGGGTGGGGGAGCATGATTCAGAAGAGCAGTGTAGATAACCTGATAAAACTTAGCGCAGCTGGAGTGTCACCAGCAAAGGTCCTCAGGCTTCTGCTGCAGTGGGTCATGAAGTGAGTCATGAAATAGGATCCTGGGAGGCAGGTGCTGACCTTGCCCTGCACAACCTCGGCTTGTAGAGCAAGTGACATCAAGAAGTATTTCCAGTTTCTGTTAATGTCCCTAGGAGAGACTCCAGCAGAGGTAAATGAGCCATTTTAGGGGCAGCGGTTTTGGAGGGGGAGCAGTGAGCTCAGCTCCAAAAGGGCCAAATGCCACATCCTACGTGGAGAAAAAATGGAAGGGAAGCTTCCTGAGCAGATGGACTTGGCACCTCTCATCTCTCCTTCCTGTTGTGTCTTCTCCCCATCTGGGCCCAGGGGGCTTGCATACTAACGGTGGGGACGGGCTGTGTGTTTGCTCAACCTTGTAGGAGCTCCGCATTTCAGTCAGCTCACCTGTAGGGTGACCAATAGACAAGACAGTGGCCTATTTATGTAATCAGGGAAGTCATAGGACTTTGTTCCTAAAGGAGAGATGTATTGTGATTAAGAGAGAAAAGCTAAATGTTTAAAGATAAGTTGCTTTTGAGCTCAAGTTGATTGAGAAAACAATTCACAAGGCAAAAGTTGTATTCATCTGATACAGTATCAGAAATCCACACTGTGCTCAGTAGCTTGGTAGCAAATGGTCTTCATCTGTAAAGGAAAAATAGAAAGCAGTCATTCACCGAAGAAATAACAAGGTCCCATAATTATGGGATCCCTCAGTCACATTTTGGCCAAGATCTCACACAGGCTGGCCGTGTAATTGTTTGTCTAATTATGTGGAATGGACTATGCACAATGATTCGTAGAAAACCCCTTTTTTAACATTTCAGGTTTACATGATTATTTTTCAACGGGTCCGTCAAGCTGGAACATACCACCTGTTCTTTGACAGAGGGAGCGTTGATGTTGCTAAACCTCCCTAACCTTCCTTCACAGTGCGCACACTCACCTGTCTTATTTTTCAAGTTAACTTATCCCATTCACTGAGCAGCTACAGAGATGTGGTTGTCCAAATAACTGGAAGTAGGTGGAGGGAGCAACAAAGGAGCATGATTTTAAGCAAGACACAGCTAAATTCAGCTCCATAACAGTGTCTTACTTATAAACAGAAAAAAATGCAACATCCCAAAGCATGTATAATAATATTTTCTAGTGTTAATGACTTCATGGCAAGTATTTACTGAGCATTAGCATAAAATCATTAACACGCACACAAGTTTGATGATAAGAAGGAACTAGGTGTTAAGCTGCATCCAAAGTTCAGATCTCATTGTAAATAACATTCTGTAAAATGACTCTGTCCATCATGGAGGACCATTGGAAGTGCTTTTTAGGATGGTTTCTAAAAATCCTAGACTTAAATTCAGATTATTTTTATAGTACAGAAAAGTTTTATAACATGTCTGAAATGTAAATAGATTATATGTTAGCTTTATAAAATTTTTGTTACACCTTTTTGTTTTTCTGCATTTGTGCAAATGGCCAAAATGGGAGCAGCTCCGTGGAGATGCAGATGCCCCGGGTAGAATGTGCGTCCCTTGGGTGTCTCCTTGCTCTCAGGTTCAGCCATTCTCTAAGTGTCTGAAAGTAATAGAGCGTTTCTAGTAGTATCACTTGATGTACATCTTTCATCTGTTCATATTATCTGTGTAACTTCTTGATTTCTTAAGTCTACAGAGCTTTTTGATAAAATTGTTTGGCTGGAAATGCAGCTAATACTGTATTTAAAATTTGTTTCTCTTGTTTTACCGAACTTTTTGAACAACTTTAGATTCACAAGGTTCATCGTGACTCAGGAGACAATTCTCAGACAGGTGAGACTACTTCAATTTCACTCTTCCACACTCCAGTGGCATTTGTGGGTTCAAGTCTGTAAATTACTCTGAAGAAGTCTAGATTGACACGCAACACCCCAGAATGTGGATTACTAAAATCTGAGTGTGGGTCCTGGAGGGCTGGAGAGCCAAAGTAAAAGCAGAATCCCTTCTAAAGTTGGGAATCTTCATTCATGGCAACCTTCTCTACTGAATGCCTCTTTCATCCTGTTTTGTTTTTTTGTTTTTTTTGTTTGTTTTACTAGCTGGAGACCATGTAGAGCAGATAAACTCAAAGTAGAGAGTGGCCAAAAGTCCAGGAGAGACGCGCTGTTGTTAGACTCTGGTCAGCCTGCCCTTTCTTTGTAGCTGTTAGTGACTGTCTTGTTAGAAAATGTGGCTTGGCCGCTTCTGCAGGTGCAGGGCGCTGAGGCACCGTCCAGTCCCCACATCCTTGCTGCATACCTTGGGCAGTACTCTGTCTGACCCTTTGTTTCCTCAACCCTCAAATGAGGAAAAGACTAGATGACGTCTATGTTTGAAAGGTCTGGAATTCTCTGATCATTGGAGGTAAAAATCAGTCTATCAGAAGTTTAAAATTCTTGCTCTTGCACACATGATACTCTCCACTGTTAGTGGTTTTTCCAGCCACTCATGCATAAAGTTAGACCCTGAGCTGCTTATTTAGTCCCTCTCCTTGATTCTAGCGTGGACTGTATTTTAGCATACTCAGACTTAACTTGATCTTTCTGAGCTTTAGTTTCTTCACTTGTAAAATGAATTAACAATGTGCATCTCGCTGTTATGAAAAGTAAGGGAGAAAGTACATATAATATCTAACTGTCCCTGCCATTTGACTCTTGGATATCCTCCCCTCCTTCCTCTACCCTTTTCCTTCCTGCGCCTTCCCTCTCATTCTCCCTCCCTTCCTCCATCTCTGTCTCTCTCCGTCTTTCTCTGTCTCCCTCTCTCTCGTGTTTTAGTTTATCTCTCGTAAGAGTATTATTTTAATTAACTTAGGAGCTTCTGGGTGCCAAAAACCTTTGCGAGCACTTTCATATCTTTTCCTGTGCCCAGCGTGGCCTTGCACATAAGAGGCTCAACAACTGCTCACAGAATGCTGATAGATTGAAACTGTCCCATCTGACAAAACATAGGTTCCACCATTTGACCTGCTCTTTGACTTTGAGCTACCTACATAATCTCCAAGTTGAAGTTTTCTCACTGGCAAAATGAAGATGATACTGTGTGCTTTCAGACTTGTTATAATGACCACATAAGATGATTCATATTTAAAGTAAATATTAAAGCACAATGTCTGATGCAGAGTAGGTGCTCAGGAAATGTTCACTATTCCCAGTAAATGTTTGCTATTTTTTTTTAAACTGTTGACACTATATCTTTTTCTGCCATTGAGTAAAGTTACTTAAATCTCCTTTATCCTTATTTTCTTTGGTCCATAAATTCATTCCACAAGCATCTCTTGGGAGAATGAATAATGAATTATTTGACTTAAATGGCCTTTACTGAAAAATAATTTCTCCTGGTTTTTAATCATTTCTATTGGTATATTCTCTTAATTTTAGCTAAGATCATATCAGGAAAAATAATTATATATCTTTGAGTAATTTCTAGTGAGTGATTTAGAATTCAGCTAACCAGCCAAGGTCACAGTCATGAGACTAACTTCCCCATTTCAGTTTTATTTAGAAACTGCATTTTGAGGAATGAGGTTTTTCAATCTTGAAATTAATCTTTTTTTTTTTTTTGGCAAATTCTTTCAATGTTTAGTTTTAAGGAGAGGGAGACAGACAGAGAGACAGACAGACACAACATGAACAGAGGAGGGGCAGAGAGAGAAGGAGACATAGAATCCAAAGCGGGTTCCAGGCTCTGAGCTGTCATAAACAGTCAGACCCAGGGCTTGAACTCATGAACCATGGATCATGACTTGAGCCAAACTCAGACACTCAACCCACTGAGGCACCTAGGCACCCCAGTCTTGAATTTAATCTTAAATCTTTATTCAGTTAGATTTAATTTATTATGTGGTAAATGAGTCTTAGGAACATATATATGATTATTACGTCCCTGCAGAGGCTGAAAAGGAATGTTTTGCAAGTGACCACTGTTAGTTTTTCAGGGTTTGAAAGATGTCCTATGATCCTAACGATGTCATTGAAAGTACCACTAATTGTAGGTGTCTTTATGAATACTGAAACTCTTACCCAAGGCCAGGAAAATAATTAAGGCAGAATCGAGAAGACAAGTCTGTTTGGTTATGGTGTTTAGGTCACCTTCATCTGCTTTTCACTTTAGCTGTATAAATATAATTCAAGTTTAGTTGATGACTTAACTATTTTAATTGAATCAGATTTTTTAGGACACTAAAATAAATGGTTAAAAAGTTGATCCATAGGGGCGCCTGGGTGGCTCAGTTGGTTAAGTGTCCGATTTCAGCTCCGGTCATCATCTCATGGTCCATGAGTTCAAGGCCCACGTTGGGCTCTGTGCTGACAGCTCAGAGCCTGGAGCCTGTTTTGGATTCTGTGTCTCCCTCTCTCTCTGTCCCTCCCCAGCTCACACCTGTCTTGCTCTGTCTCTCAAAAAATGAATAAATGTTTAAAAAATTTAAAAAAAGCTGATCCAGAAAAATAGTATTTAATATTTTGAAGTGAAAACAGCATATAATATTGTTCTCTTAACAATATTATAACCTGATCCCATGTATGCCTAGAAAGAAGGTATATATGCAAATGACCAGATGCAATATAATAATATCAGCCAGTATGAACGACATACTTCCTCTGTAGCAGGCGCTGTGTTAAGTGCTATGCATGGATTAACTCATTTATGTCTCACAACAGCTTATGAATGAGATGCTCTGACCATCTTCACTTTATAGATACAGATATTGAAACACAGAGAAGTAACATTACCAAGGTTATACAGCTACTAGATGGCATTCTGGAAACTTGAATTTTGGCAAGTTGGCTCTAGAATTGTTTCTATTAATTATTCTCTCTTGTGCCTTTTTGGGTGTTAATAGACAATTAAAAAAATTTTTTTTGTATTTATTTTTGAGAGACAGAGACAGCGCGAGCAGGGGAGGGTCAGAGAGAGAGGGAGATACAGAATCCGAAGCAGGCTTCAGGCTCTGAGCTAGCTGTCAGCACAGAACCTGACAGGGGCTCAAACCCACAAACTGAGATCACGACCTGAGCCGAAGCCGGACGCTCAACCGACTGAGCCACCCAGGCGCCCCAATAGACAATTTTTAAGATTTATTTTGAGAGAGAGATTGATAGTGAGGGAGAGGCAGAAAGAAAGGTTAGAGAGACCGAATCCCAAGTAGACTCCACAGTGTTAGGGCAGAGCCTGATATGGGGCTCAAACTCATGAACTGCAAGATCATGATCTGAGCTGAAATCAAGAGTTAGTCACCCAACTGACTGAGCCACCCAGGCACCGCGTTAATAGACAGTTCTTCAAAGAGCATGATTGCATCTTTTTTTTCTTGGAATATGAGCATTTATTGATGTAGAAGAAATGTATTCTCCCTCCTGGAACCTGCGTGTCCGCCTCCTGACTTTCACAGTAAGGAGCAATTCTGTGTTACGATTAAGTTTCTCTCCTTGCTACTGGGTTACTCCCACAAGAAGCCAATGCCCTGAAAAATGCATGTTTCTGAAGCTAACAAGCTGCCCTGACATTTTTATCTCTTGGTATTCACTACATGCTTCAGTCTTATATTAATGTGACAGCACATTTTGAGTGTTAAAGTCAGCGAAGACTTGTGCAGAATTGAAGTGATTTATTCCCCTTAGAAAATAGGGACAAAAGTGAGAGTTGAGTTATGGAAATTGTTAGGATTATAAACCTGCCTTTTCTTCTCTTCCTTCCTGGGATTTCCACCATGCCTCATTTGGTGAAATCACAGCCTAAGGAGAACCTAGAAGACCATCTGGAGGTCTGACCTTTCAGAGGGGCCTAAAATTAGTCCATAATAGTTTCTCAAATAAAGTCAACTTTCTGTGTATTTTGCTAGTATTTTATTTCCACATATATCCCTGTAAAGCCTTCCTCACCCAGTTACATGTACTGTCCTTTGGGTCAAAATGAACCCCCCAAAATTTCCCCCTAGTTTTAATATTTATTTTTAAAAAGATATTTTATTAATGGAACTAAATAACTCTTGATAAAAAGCCCTACTACCATTACATAATGGCCATAAGAAAAGAGTATCATTTACAATTAATATGACTGAGAAATCTGTGTTGTTGATGAGTTGAAGAGAAAGTGGTTTGCTGTTTCTTGAAGTATTTTAGAGTGCTTAAAAAGGAACCTTGTTTTCATTAGATACTGAGGGGGAAATGTTGTCTAAACTTCACCTGTAAATAAGCTGAAAACTCACTTTCCATTATTAACTTGAAATCCTTAGAGTCTCATTCATTCAGATACAAGAACAGGAGGAAAGAGTCCATTGATGTGAAATCGATATCATCTCGAGGCAGTGATGGTAAGTTTTTCAGATTTCCTGACCTTTTTAAAGTGTAGATGATGACAGAGAAATATACTCAAGAAATTTCCAGCATGTAAACAAAACCCCAAGTTTTGGGTTTGAAGGCAGCTTGCTTTTTTTGTCCATAAACTGAAAAATTTTTAGGACTTGTTATACTTTTTTACTTTTTATAGTCTTTGTCTTCCCTTAGAAATGACTCTTTGCTTGTTCTTTGATGGCCTAAACCGTGCTGAGCCATCACCACCACCAGAGCAGCTCCGAGTTGTAGGAGCTAGGTCGTTCTTAAGTGTCAGTGGCAGAGATTTTCACTGTACCTGTTACATACTCTTAACCGTTAATAAAATGTCACAGAAATACTGTGAGACAGAATTTAGCATTACAGTTCTGCTCTGTAAAATATCATTTACCAAAACATTATTTGAGTTCAGTCACGCCTTAAGTAACCATTTGGATTTGCAAGAGGTGGGGGGCGGGAGTTCAAAATGACTCTGAAATGTCATTCCTAAGTACCTAGGAAAATATGAGCAATATTTTCAGGAATAAGAGCCTCCATGTATGGCTAAGTGGGGGGTTGAGGAGAGAATGATGATTATTTTATTTTATTTTAGTGAAGATGCCAAGGAAACTAAAATACAAGAGTACCACTCAGGGCTAGGGATGTGGATTGGGAAGTCTTAGAGGTGATAGATGAAGCTTTGAGCAGAGGAACATCTCTAAGGGTATGTGTGTGTGTGTGTGTGTGTGAGAGAGAGAGAGAGAGAGAGAGAGAGAGAGAGGGAGGAAAAGGAAGGGAAGGGAAGGGAAGGGGAAAGATAAGGTCTAAGTCCTAGATTGGAAGACACTCTTTCAGTTAGAGGAGAGCCAGGAAAATAGGGCCAAGGAAGAGCACAGGAAAATGGGGGGGTGAATCAAGAACAAGCAGGTAGCAAGAGGAAGGAGAGGAGCAGCAGTATTACACGCTGCAGAGATCCGTGAGCTTAAGCACTGAGAACAGACTAGTGGATTTCACGCATTCATTCTAGGGGCATGAGGAGGGGTGGTGAGTGACTGTGACACAAGAGAGGTAGGGCGGTAACGTAAGGGAATAAACAGGAAGGGCAAGTGAAGGACTTTTCGGTCATATGGGTCACAGTGGGAAACCTGATGATGGGGGAAGTGGATAAACTGGCCAGGACTGAAGACTTTAGAGGCAAGATGAATAATTCAAAGAGGAAAGAGGATAAATCACAGGGCATGCAAAGGATTGGGCCAAGAATGTAAAAAAGAAGACGGACTGAAATACTTTCAGATGTAGATGGAACATTTTAGATGGAGAAGATAATGGATGAGAATTTGAAGTAGATTAGCTCAGTTTTCAGTGTAAAGTTTGAATGGGATCATCATCTCTCCAGAATATGGAGAAGTAGAGGTTGCAGAGTATGGAAGAGGGCTGTAATGATGGCTGAGCAGCAGGTAAGCCTTCGTGCTATTGGCTGGATGAAGTCATTGCATCTACAACATGAGGCTTCTCTACCTCCTTCCCGCCTCACAGGCAGTGGTAGGATGATCCGAGGAGAACAGGGCTTTTATTTGTTTGCTTGTTTCTTTTTAGGTTTATAAATCTTTTTAATTTTTATGCTTCATTTAAATCCAAGTTAATGTATAGTGTAATGATTATTTCAGGAGTAAAATTTAGTGATTCATCACTTACATACAACAGGGCTTTTAAGGTAAGGCTTCTCCCTTTGGAATTTTTACCCATATGCATTACCTGTTCAAAAAAAAAAATTGAGAAGATGGCTGAGTAGGAGGAACCTTAGCGCATACCATGGATGTAGCTAGATAAAACCCACAGCAGAATAAATAACCCAGAAAATAACATGAAGACTGGCATAACAGACTTCATAGCTAAATGTAGAGAGGAGACCACGAAGTGGAGAGTAGGAAGAGTGGAAACATGTTTGGAGCTAAACACCCGTGGGAGGGAGGGAGGGCAGACTCAACGGGAGAAACAGACCCTCATGCCAGGCATCCCAGGCACAGGGAATCCCCATAACATTTGGCTTTGAAAATGAGAGGGGCAAAATTTCATGAGTTCTTACAATTAGTGGTTTTAACATTTGGAACTTTACAAATCAGTCGGCTCTGAGAGAGCTGGAAAGATGAGAGGAAACGGAGTCCCTGCCCTTAAAGAAATAGCAAAACAAACAGCGCCTCAGAAATACAGCATAGAAACAACATCTTGAATAACACCTGGGGTATAGAGGAGGGAGGGCTGTTTACTAACCTCAGAGAGTGTGCTGGAGGGGCAGGGCTTGGTCGTTGGAAGACTTCTCCAGAAACAAAAGAGCTGGAAAGCCACCAATTTCCTCTCCTACCCCACACCCTAGATACACGGACACCTGCTGGAAGGAGCTCACTGCTCACACTTAATACCTAACTTGTTAACAGTGCATCCCATCCTCGAGTTTTGTTGCAAACTCACCCTCTCTGGCCAGGCTCCAGCTCCAGGTCTCTTCACACAGCAGACCCACACAAACCCTGCTCACACAGTGTGACCCACCCTCATGCTTGCCTCTGGACCTGCTCCCTCACAATAGACCCTTGGTCAGAGCACATCTAAAGCAGTGCCACAAGCATGGCAGGTGCAAGCAACCCCAGTAGGGACCAGCACCCTTCAAAGTGACTCCTGCCCTGGGTAGAAGGGAAGATAACCACGCCCACCAGTCGAAGTACCGCCAGGCACACAGCTAGGCGCAGAGATCTGGTCTAACTGCAGTTTCCGCCTGCCAACAAAAGCTTCTGAGGGGACAACACAGGGAAAGTGCCCTGAAGGTCATTGATACTGCATCTTTGGGAAATGCAAGGACTGACCCAAGCCTGAGGTGGACCCAGACTGGCCTACTAACGACACAGGGACCAAACCCTGACCACAACAGGCAAAGAGAGCCATTGAAGTTGACTGGCCCAAAGGAAAAAGCAGGTCAATCTCGACAGTAGGGTGCATACAACAAATAGGAGACATTCCTCAAGTGCCAGGTTCTGGTGAACAGAGGACAGTGCATTGCAGGACACTACGGGAGTCTCCCTCACAAGGCTACTACTTGTAGGAGGAGTTGTAGGTGAGCAGGAGTTGTAGGTGACTTCCCTATAAACTAGGGTTAGACAAAATGAGAGACCGAGAAATATGTCCCAAATGAAAGAATAGGACACAATCACAGCAACAGAGGTAAGCAAAACAGAGAAAAGAAATATAGCTGATAGAAAATTTAAAGTAATGATCATAAAGATATTCACTGGACTTGAGAAAAGAGTGGAAGACCTGAGTGAGACCATTAACAAAAAGAAACCATAAAAAGAACCACAGATGAGGAACTCAATAACTGGAATTAAAAATACACAATATGGAATAAATAGTAGACTAGAGGAAGTGGAAGAACCAATCAGCGATTTGGAGGACAGAGTAATGGAAAGCAATCAAGTTGGACAGGGAAGACAGAAAATAATTAAAAATGAAAACTGACTTGGAGAACTCACTAACACCATCAAACATATTAACATTCACATTATAGGGATCCTGAAAGGAGGAGACAGAAGGAAGCAGAAAATGATTCTGAAGAAATAATAGCTGAAGACTTCCTAACGTGGGGTTAGGGAACAGAAATCCAGATTCAGGAGACACAGAGAGCCCCCAAACAAATCAACCCAAGGAGGTTGACACCAAGATGGATAGTAATTAAAATGGCAAAAAGTGTTGATGAAGAGAGAATGTTAAAAAGAAGCAAGAGAAAAGGAAACCATTACATACAAGGGAAACTCCATAAGGCTATCAGTTGATTTTTTCATAAACTTTGCAGGCCAGAAGGGAATGGCATGATCTATTCAAAGTGCTGAAAGAAAAAAATCTTGCAGTTAAGAATACTGTATCCAGCAAGGCTATAATTCAGAATATAAAGATAAAGAGTTTCCCAAACAAAAGTTAAAGGAATTCATTACCACTAAAGCAGCCCTACAAGAAATGTTAAAGGGGACTTTTTGAGTGGAAAGAAAAGACCATAAGCAAGAGTGTGAAATGTAGGAAGCACAAAAGTGTAAAACTAAGTATTTCCACAAAAAACAGTCCAGGGGGTCACCAAATAAAAGGATGTCAAATATGACACCATATATCCAAAAAAGGGAGTAAGGGAGAGGCAAAAGAATGCATTCAAACCTATATGATGATCAATTTAATATAAACTGCTATATGCATGTTATGTGCAAACCTAATGGTAATTGTAAATCGGAAACCAGTATGCAAAAATATAAAAAGGAATCTAAGTATATCACTAACAAAAGTCAACAAACCATGAGAGAAGAGAGCAAGAGAAGAAAGGAACAAAGAACCACAAAACGACCATAAAACAAGTAACAAAAAGTCAGTAAGTACATACCTCTCAGTAATTACTTTGAAGTAAATGCTCCAGTCAAAAGACATAAGGTGGTGGAATGGATGAAAACACGAGACCCATCTATCTGCTGCCTACGAGAGACTAATTTCAGACCTAAAGACATAGGCAATTGGAAAGTCAAGGAATGAAAGTGTTTATCATGCAGATGGAGTGAAAAGAGCTGGGGTAATGGTGCTTATATTGGAAAAAAAGAAAGACTTTACAACAAAGACTGTAGCAAGAGACAAAGATACTATTTCATAAAGGGAACAATCCAACAGGAAGATAGAACAGTTGTAAATATTTATTCATCCAATATGGGAGCACCCAAATACATAAAGCAGTTAATAACAAACATAAAGGAACTAAATGATAGTAATACAATAATAGTAGGGGACTGTAACATGCTGCTTACATCATTGGACAGATCATCCAAACAGAACATCAACAAGGAAACAATGGCTTTGGATGACACACTGGACCAGATTGATCTAACAGATGTATTCAGAACATTCCATCCAAAAACAGAATACACATTCTTTTCAAGTGTAGATGGATCATTCTCCAGAATAGATTAAATTAAGCCCTGAAACAAATCTCAACACTTTCCAAAAGATCAATCATACTGTGCATCTTTTCCAACCACAACACCATGAAACTGGAAATCAACTACATGAAAAAAGCTAGAAAGAACACAAATACAGGAGGTTAAATAACACGCTACTAAACAATGAATGGGTCCATTAAGAAATTGAAGAATAAGTTTAAAAAATGCATGGAGACCAATGAAAATGAAAACACAATAGTCCAGAATCTTTAGGGTACACCAACAGTCATTCTAAGAATGAAGTTTATAGCAATACACGTCTACCTCAAGAAACAAAAAAATCTTAAAACAGCCTGACCTTACACCTGAAGAGCTAGAAAAAGAAGAAGACAAACCCAAAACCAGAAGAAGGAAGGTAATAATAGAGCAGAAATAAATGAAATCAAAACAAACAAACAAACAAAACAATGAAATTGGGAGATGGTTCTTTGAAAAGATCAGCAAAATTGATAAACCTCTAGCCAGACTCCTAAATAAAAAAAAACAAACTCAAAATCAGAAATGAAAGAGGAGAAATAACCAACACCAGAGAGATACAATTCAAGAGAATAGACTCAAAATTATTGCCAACAAACTGGACAACCTAGAAGATAGATAAATTTCTCGAAACACAGAACTTTCCAAAACCAAATCAGAAAGAAACAGAAAATTTGAACAAATTACCAGCAAGGAAATTGAATCAATAATCAAAAACTCCCTGCAAACAAAAGTCCAGGACCAGACAGCTTCACAGATGAATTCTACCAAACATTTAAAGAAGAGTTAATACCTTTTCTTCTCAAACTATTCCAAAAAATCAGAGGAAGGAAAAGCTTCCGAATTCATTCATTACCCTGATGTCAAAATCAGATACAGACACTACAAAAAAAAAAAAAAAAGAAAACTACAAGCCAATATCGCTAATGAACCTAGATGCAAAAATCCCCAACAAAATGTTAATAAACTGAAGCCAACGTACATTAAAAACCATTCCCACAATCAAGTGAGATTTATTACTGGGATACAAGGGAGGTTCAGCATTTGCAAATCAATCAGTGTGATACATCAACAAGAGAAAAGATTTAAAAAAATATATCAATAGATGGGAAAAAAGCATTTGACAAAGGAAAACCTCCATTTATGATAACCCTCAACAAAATTCAGAGGAAACATACCTCAATGTAATAAAGACTATATTTAAAAAGTCACAGGTAACATACTCAATGGAAAAACATTGAGAGTTTTTCCTCCAAAATCAGGAATGAGACAAGGTTGTCCAGTCTCATCACTTGTATTCAATGTAGTACTGGAAGTACTAACCACAGCAACAAAACAAGAAAAAGGAATAAAAGGCATCCAAATTGGTAACTAAGAGTAAACCTTTTACTATTTGCAGATGGCATGATATTATATATAGAAAATCTGAAAGACTCCACCCGAAAACTAGAACTGATGAATGAATTCATTAAGATGACAGGATACAAAATCAATGTACATTAAATCCTTTGCATTTCTATACACTACTAATGTAGTAGCAGAAAGAGAAATTAGGAAAACAGTCTCATTTACAATTGCACCCAAAATATAAAATACCTACATTGAACCTAATTAAAGAGATGAGAGACTTGTACTCTGGAACTATAAAACACCAATGAAAGAAATTGAAGATGGCACAAACGAAAGGAAAGATATTCCATGCTCATGGATTGGGAGAACAAGTACTGTTAAAATGTCTATACTACCCAAAGTAATCTACAGATTCAATGCAATCCCTGTCAAAATACCAACCATATTTTTCACAGAACTAGGAAAAAAAATCCTAAAATTTGTGTGGACCTACAAAAGACCCCAAATGGCCAAAAAGAGTCTTGAAAAAGAACAAAAGTAGCGGTATCACAATCCCAGATTTCAGGACATAATACAAAGCTGTAGTAATCAAGATAATACAGTACTGGCACAAAAATAGATACGTAGATCAATGAAAGAGAATAGAGCCCAGAAACAAACCCACAATTCTCTGACCCATTAATCTTTGACAAAGGAGGAAAGAATGGGGACTGGGGAAAAGACAGTCTCTCCAACCAATAGTGTTGGGATAACTAGAAAGCTACATGCAAAGAATGAAACTGAACTGCTTTCTTACACCATACACACAGATAAACCTCAAAATGGATTAAACACCTAAATGTGAGATCTGAGCCATAAAAATCCTGGAAGAAAACATAGTAATTTCTCTGACACTGACTGTAGTAACATTTTTCTAGATATGTCTCCTGAAACAAAGGAAACAAAAAAGCAAGAATAAACTATTGGGACTTACACCATCATAAAAAGCTTTTGCAAAGGAAAAGAAACAGTCAAGAAAACTAAAAACCAAGTGAATAGGAAAATATATTTGCAAGTGCACATAGCCAGTACAGGGTTAGTGTCCCAAAATATATAAAGAACTTCTACAATTCAACAACAACAAAAAATCTGATTAAAAATAT
Organism: Helogale parvula; assembly: GCA_004023845.1. Lineage (NCBI taxonomy): Eukaryota > Metazoa > Chordata > Mammalia > Carnivora > Herpestidae > Helogale > Helogale parvula. Next base: position 27,772 of record PJEM01008729.1, on the reverse strand, counting down.
GCAGAAGACATTTCTCTAAAGAAGACATATAGATGGCCACAATACACGTGAAAAGATGCTTAGCAGTCCTCATCGGGGAAAAGCAGATCAAAACTACAATGAGATATCGCTTCACACCTGTCAGAATGGGTAAAATCAAAAACACAAGAAATAACAAGTGTTGATGAAGATATGGAAAAAGAACCCTTGTGCACTGTTGGTGGGAATGCAGATTGATGGAGCCACTGTGGAAGACAAGATGGAGGTTCCTCAGTTACCATAAGATCCAATAATTCCACTCCTGGGTACTTACCTAGTGAATTAAAATAAACCCACTAATTTGGAAAGACATAGGCACCTCTAGGATTACTGCAGCATTATTTACAATAGCCAAATTAAGGGAGCAGCCCAAGTGTTTACTGATAGATGAATGGATAAAGAAGATTTCTCAGCCATAACATAGAATGGAATCTTGCTGTTGGCAACAACATGGATGGATCTAGAGAATGTAATGCCTAAGTGAAATAGATCAGAGAAAGACAGATACCATACGAGTTCACTCATAGGGAATGTAAGCAACAAAGTAAAAAAGAGAAAACCCAAAAAAACAGACTCTTAAATACAGAACAATCTGGTGGTTACCAGAGGAGGGATGGGTGAAACAGGTGACAGGGATTAAGCCTGCACTTACCAGTGAGCTCTGAGTAATGTATGAAATTGTTGAATCACTATATTGTACACCTGAAATTAATATAACACTTTTTAAAAAAAACTATACTGGAATTAAAAAAAACAAAAAATAATTTTAATAATAAAATTAGAATGAATTAAAAATGAAACTTTCTGTAGATTCAATCTAGAACATCTCCAGGTTCTGGGTGTTAAGAATGTGGAGGCTCAGGGAGGTGGAACACGTGGCCCTGATTGATACTGACAGCACTGTCTTCTGTGCCTCCCCCAACCAGGGACCAGTTCTGCTCTCCCATGCTGTCCTTATCTGTCACATGGCCAGAAGCTGGGGACTGAAAGTTAGGAACTGCCAACGTTTGGGTTTTAGTGGTTTATAGGAAAGTGAGTGGGGTATATTAGGCTGTTGAGATGGGGCCTCGGAATCCCATTAAGCTTCTCTGAAATGTCTCTTGTGGAACTGGGACTCCTAAAGCCTGCCTGCCGTCATAGTTCCAGACCAAACCACCCTTTCTAGACTTGGGCAAGTAGTGGCTGACTTCTCAACCTTTTAGAATTAAAGGATGGGTGAATCCTTTGCTTTGTGCAGGGCCCCGGGGAAGTAGTCCCCAGCCTATGAAGGCGGGCTCCTTTGCTATATTTAGCCAAGCTGAGCCACCAGACCCAGATGCAACTGTATTTACTTCTCCCCAGCACCAAGCCTCCAGAATCGTCGCTATCCATCCATGGCAAGGATCCATTCCATGACCATCGAGGCTCCTATCACAAAGGTGAGTGGCAGCTGCTGCCTCTGCTCTGCAATCAGGGCTACCCAGCTCTGGGCGTACTTCTAGAGACAGACATGATAAATGATTTGTCACTTATACCACAGAGTTTACAGTCTGGCAGAGGAAACAGATCTTAAATAAAGACATAATGACTAAATTTACAGTTATAAATTAAAATGATGGTTAGTGAGGGAAACAGTAGTGTTCTAAGAGAAAATCCGATTACAGCTCTATTTACATTAGGTGAGGTGATCAGGGAGAGTCTCTCTCTCTCTCTCTCTCTCTCTCTCTCTCTCTCTCTCTCTCTCTCTCTCTGTCTCTCTCTCTGTCTCCCGGAAATGATGCTTGAAGTAAGAACTGAAGCATGCAAGTCTGTTAGAAGGAGAGGTGGGGGTAGAGGATTCTAGGCAGTAGCCCACACGGGATGAAGCACAGAGGTGACAAAAGGGGGGTTGGAGTACTTGAAGTCCTGAGGAAAGTTTGGGGGGAGAGGTTGGAGAGCAGAGGGAGAAGATGGTGACATGGGGCTGTAAGGAGAGGTTCATATTTTAGTTTCTGTGTAGTAGAAAAACCACGGACGAGTTTCAAGTAGGGGGAAGACATGACCCAGTGTGTTTATTAAAAGCAACACCCAGCTGCCATGCAGAGAACGGACTAGAGATGGCAAGAATGAAAGAGAAGAGACCGGTTAGGGGTCTTTTCCAGAGTTCCAGGCAAGAAGTCATGGTAATTGTACTAGAGTTAAAGCAGTGGAGTTAGAAATGAATTGATCAAGAAATATTTAGGGGTAGAATCAGTTTGCGTTGGTGATGAATAACATTATCAGGGTGCTAGGGAAAGCTCTTTGTCAGCTGGGGCCACCCAGGTTCTGAGTTTGAGCACAGGCGGATAGAAGTTGTTCTGTTTTGTTACTGTGTGGTGTGTGTGTGTTTTACTCTAGCATAAAAACCTGAGAAGGAGCTCTTGTCCTTCACTTTTTGGTTCCATTTGTTTCCTTGCTTTGGGGAGAATGGAGCAATACCATGAATTTAGTTTTGGACGTGTAAGTAAGATATTCCAATAGATATGTCAAGTAGGTAATTGAATTATACAAACTTGAAGGTCAAAAATGAGTTCTGGCAGGGATGTAAATTTGAGAATCCTTGGCATCAGGGATCATGTGTGTCCAAAGTCATGGGAAAAGCTCGGCTCTGGAAGGACTGTAGAGTGAGAGAAAGGCCCTGCACCCCCCTCTCTGAGGAGCTCCAGTCTGGAAAAGACAGCTAGAGAAGGATCAGCAGAGGAGCCGGAGAAAATGTGGTCTCTGAGGTGGGAGAACCATCCGGAGAGGGCGGGATGAAAGGTATGCTACAGTCAGAAAGGAGTAGTTCTGTGAGAACACTGCTCATTTTGAATAATAAAATGTCTCAGTATTTGATTTCTTGGGGTTGCAAGCATATGTATGACTTTTGGGAATTAGAATCCTAATATCCTGAAATTTATTCTTTCTTTCTTTATTTCCTTAGGTTATAAATATAATCAATGCAGCCCAAGAAAACAGCCCTGTGACAGTAGCAGAAGCCTTGGATAGAGTTTTAGAAATTTTACGGACCACAGAACTATATTCCCCTCAGCTGGGTACCAAAGATGAAGATCCTCACACCAGTGATCTCGTTGGAGGCCTGATGACCGTGAGTGATGAACAAAACCCAGAAATGCAGGGAGACAACCTTGAATGCCCTTTAGAGCACATATAATATGTATCATATAAACTGTTGCATATAGTTGCAGAAATCTCCATTGTGCTAGTATCAGTTTAAACAGAAGCATCTGCATCAAAATTTCTAGATTAAATGCATGGTATAATTCAAGTATTTCTTGAATTTATCTTTCCATGAAGCTAACTGACCACAGCAGTGGGAGACAGTGCTTCAGAATCCTCATTACAATAAGGAGGAAAAAGGCACTTGATTGAAAGCTGAATATGCACCACGGAGTTCTTGTTTACCTCTTCCCCTTGACCTGGTGCAATATTGGATTGAGAAGTATGGGTATGTTTCCTTGGACTGCGGCCTTTCTACAGAATAAAAGGGTTTGTACTTAGATTACAGCACTAGTTCCCAAAATGTCAGCTCTAGAATCCTCTTTTTAAATAAAGTCATATAGAAGTTCCCTTTATAATTCAATAAAAGCAGAGCAGAGCTGTTCCAGTCCCCGTGGGGGAGGAGAGGAGGAAGCACCCCCTTCCAGCACACCATATGTTACCACCAAGAGTAGCTGATTTCTTTTTTTTTTTTTAATTAATTTATTTTTTTAAGTAGTTTATTGTCAAATTAGTTTCCATACAACACCCAGTGGTCTTCCCCACAAGTGCCCTCCTTCATCACCACCACCTCTTTTCCCCCCGCCCCCTTCAATCCTCCATTCATTTTCAGTATTCAATAGTCTCTCAAGTTTTGCGTCCCTCTCTCTCCCCAACTCTCTTTCCCTCTTTTCCTCCCCCCGATCCTCCATTAGGTTTCTCCTGTTCTCCTGTTAGACCTATGAGTGCAAACATATGGTATCTGTCCTTCTCTGCCTGACTTATTTCACTTAGCGTGACACCCTCGAGGTCCATCCACTTTCCTACAAATGGCCAGATTTCATTCTTTCTCATTGCCATGTAATACTCCATTGTATATATATACCACATCTTCTTGATCCATTCATCAGGTGATGGACATTTAGGCTCTTTCCATGATTTGGCTATTGTTGACAGTGCTGCTATGAACATTGGGGTACATGTGCCCCTGTGCATCAGCACTTCTGTATCCCTTGGGTAAATCCCTAGCAGGGCTATTGCTGGGTCATAGGGGAGTTCTATGGATAGTTTTTTGAGGAACCTCCACACTGTTTTCCAGAGCGGCTGCCCCAGTTTACATTCCCACCAACAGTGTAGGAGGGTGCCCATCTCTCCACACCCTTGCCAGCATCTATAGTCTAAGAGTAGCTGATTTCTAAGGACTCATGTGTTCTAGTGTTTTGCTGTGATCTATTTGGCTGTAATCACCACCTATCAGCAAGTGAAGAAAAAGAAGAAAATTCAAATTACTCATTTGTAGTCCTTATCAGAGGATGAAGCTCAAAGAATTCTTGGGAGAAAAACAAACTCCAAGAGTCATCCACGAGTTTGACTTTCAAGGTTTCTGTCTAGCCCTGTCACCAAATCCTGAGTGTTGACTGGCTTTCTAGTCAGTTCTCCTGTTCTTGCAAAAGGTCTTTGATGAGCCTCTAATTTGAGTGACTTGCTGTTTCTTTCCTGTCCCTGGCTGGCCTTGGTCGTCCCATCCCTGTGCAGTGTGAGCTTTAGCTCTAGAGAAGGCTGGCAAGGGTCAGTCAGGAGGGCACCCGTAGCGGTGCCACATGAGGAGGATTCTGGTTCCTGGACCCAAGTCGTCTGCCTTTTCCCTCTGTTGCCGTACCGTCTGTGGTTCCTCTGCGGTCCTCCTGTGAGGAACTACTGTAGGATCCTACTTACTTGTATTTATTTTCAGAGAAGAGGAAAAAGAAAGAGAAAAAGGAGAGGAGTGCCTGTGATACCTGCCTTAGAGGCGGGATGATTGTAGCCATTTTTACCCACCTATATAGAGAGTTTTAAAAATTCAGCTCTGGCCTAAGGATCCAAGGTGTGACTTCAGGGGAGCCCTTCATTAATACTTTAAACCTTAGCACACACTTTCTAAGGAGACAAATAAGCAATTATAAATGATTTTTAAGCAAAGAAATAAATAATTAGGTGCTCAAGGGTGGAATGTGGAGGGAAGGAAACAGAGATGCAAGAACATGAACAGCCTGGTAAATGGCAGGTTGTCTCCGCTCCTTTCGGCTGCCCCTCCAAGGATCTCCAATCCAGAAACTTTTCTTTTAAAGGCTAACTGTAGTGTTTATGTTGCAAGGCAGAAAATACAGTTGGGGAAAAAAACTTAGATATTAGTTAAAAATTAGCCCATTTTTAGAGCTTTACATTAGGTCATCCCCAAAATGTGGCCTATGGCTTCTTTGGTTTCCCAATTTGTGAATGTAAAGACACAAGAATAACATAGTCCCTAGAAGGGTAAGTGGGACCTCTTCAAAATAACATGCATCCAAAAGCAAGACCCCTTCCGTGATTTCACTGATGTGGCTTCAAGATGCCGGACAACAAGGAGGCGGAGGCGGCTCTGAAGTCAGGTGTGAAACCTGAGTGAAGTCCTATCCATTTTACTCTCCATTCTCCATCTCCTGGGGCCAACAGCTATGGAAGGGAGGGTGTCCTCTACTTGGTTGATCCTGTTATGATCTACTTTTGAGCTTCAATTTGGAGTTCCAGATGGGGTTGTTCAGGATGCAACTCTCTTTGGCCAGTGGAAGAAATGAGAGAATAATGATAACAGCCTATACAGTATGCTTCTAACAGTAGCTTTCTCTGTTCCAGGATGGCTTGCGAAGGTTGTCAGGGAACGAGTATGTGTTCACTAAGAGTAAGTTGTCATCTGTCCACTTGTTACTGATAACCTGTCTCCAGCCTTTGCCTTCCCCAGTGTTGTGATTATTGTTTGGGGAGGGTCTTGGTGTGGCTTGCTGTTGGTCTCATTGGAGTTAACCATCTCTGTGGTCTGCACTTGAAACCAGGTCTCCTAATTAAAATTACCTCTCTGATCACAGTCAGAATAAGAAATGCAAATCTCTGTACATTTAGACAGACAGCTGAATGGAAATTGTTTATATGTTGGGGGATCTTGAAGTTTCATAATGTAAGAGAAGAACCCTAGAGTGGGTATCTCCCTACCCTTGGAAGTTCAGGACTTCCTTTCTAGTAGCAGCCGTGAAGATGCTAACAAATGCTCAGGGCCGCTCAAGGTTCCGCAGTTAACCGGCCTCCCCAACCCCGTCTGTTTGCTCAGATGTGCACCAGAGTCACAGCCACCTTGCGATGCCAATAACCATCAACGATGTCCCCCCTTGTATCGCTCAGTTACTTGATAATGAGGAAAGCTGGGAGTTCAACATCTTTGAATTGGAAGCTGTTACACATAAAAGGTATGTGACTTCTCTGGCTGCAGGTGGGGAAAGATTGATGTCCGCACTCAGGACTTTCACATCTGTGAACTTTGAGGGAGACGTGAGTTCTTGCCACAAGAAACTTCACAGGTTCTGCTTTCCATGCCTTGCTGGAGTGTCGCACAGAGAGACTGTGGCCCCTGAGTGAGCTCCTTTCTGGACACAGAGTGGGTAAGATGTGGGATTAGCCTGGTGATGACTCAGGATGAGGACACACTGAGTGTCCTTTTCACATTTATCCAGGTCATTCCTTCGTGCCAGGGAGCCGAGAGTTCCAAGTACTCTCGGCCCCGAACTTGTTGAAGGTCCACCTTTTACAAAATAAGTGTGAAAGCACTACAGATTTGTCTTTTAACTCCATCCTGTAGGCAGGGGGAAGAGTCAAAACTCAGAGACGCCTTTGTTATACTAGGAGATGGCTCTTTCTTCCAGGAATGCTGGTCTATAGCATGTGAATGATTCTTACCCATAAATCTAAGTAACATGGTTAAAAATGATACGGCTTGACTGACACCACTGTCCTTAGACTCAGTAACTTCCTAAGGGGACACAGAGGAAGTACAGAGGTGATAAGGAAGTAGACAGAGAGAGGGGCTATCAGGGACCTTTTTTGGTTGCTAGAGCCACTGAAGGCCATCTGAGTTCAAGATACTGTAGAAATCATTTGGATTGACCAACACGAGGCACCTAGTTGTAAAGAGATGCTCTGTCTCCTTCTAATTCAGGGAGGGGGTGTTTGTAAGCTCTTGTTCATGTGAAGTAAACATCACAAGCGAAATGCCTCTCTTCTCCAGCGTCATCCAGGAAAGCAGTTTCTAGTCCAGTGAACACAAGGAATCAGGGTTTGTTTTCCTGTTTTCCAGGCCATTGGTTTACCTGGGCTTAAAGGTCTTTTCCCGGTTTGGAGTATGTGAATTTTTACACTGTTCTGAAACTACGCTGCGGGCCTGGCTCCAAGTGATTGAGGCCAACTACCACTCCTCCAACGCTTACCACAACTCCACGCACGCCGCCGACGTCCTGCACGCCACTGCCTTCTTCCTCGGAAAGGAAAGAGTGAAGGTAGGATTTCCGTATCATGATCTAGTTACCTGCCTAGATTGGAAGTCTAAATAAATATATAAGACAAATAACTATTTATATGTATCCAGATTGCAACCAATCTGACAGTTCTTTGAGTTTTCAAATGAACTAGTCATGTTGGTGTTGTAAAGACATGACCTTCTCCCCCAGCTCTCCCCTCTCACAAATGCCTCAAATGATCATTGGAGCCACTGTAGAGACTCCCTCACATGCCCAGCTGACTCAGGAACCCATTCTCCAGGTATTCACGGGGAGCCCGGTGTGATACTGGATTAGAGGACAGGGCTGAGTTATTGCAGCAAATGGTTACTAGGTTTAGAGATTACATTTTAGGATCACATTTTAGGATCACAATTTGGCCTTTGTTATATTATAATCCAGACAGTAATGAGCCACTCAGCATTCTACTAATATACATAAATACGTATGTATGTGTTTTGTGTAGGTGTGAGTGTGTATATCCTACATTAATGACCTGCACAATCATTCTGAAGGAGTTCCACGTCCCTTAATCTTACTTAGAAGCACCTGTACCATTATGTACAGGTCCTGATCTGTAGGACGGCCCTACGCACCCCCTGTACTGCTGGCAAGAGATCTCCATCTCCTTTCCTTCCCAACTACCACCACTTGCAGTGAAGCTTGTAAACCCTTTGCTACAACTAAAACTGAAGCTTAGCAGGTAGATGCTCCCGGGAGAAGTGCGCTATAGACACTGAAGTTCCCCTCAGTCTGCAGCGGTCTGACATTGGATCATTTCCTTAGTTTTAAGACCCTGGCAACTTAGAAGAGTGGTAGCGGGACAGGCAGCAGGAGCAGAAATGGCACCAAAATGGGGAAAGAGGAGGTTCCCTTCTCAATTTTGCCGAAAGCTGATGTTGGTATTCACTTTTATCATCAACAAAGTAAAGAATGTGGTCCAGGAATGATGCTTTTGAAGATTTTTATCACCTGCTTTTCAAAAAGATGACCTCAGGCTATGTTGGCAGAGAGCCTTTCTTTGAGGAGCTAAGACCCTTCCAGATTCCACGTTCCTCCATTTTACACTGCACCCAAGCCTAGACAGCGGAGCCTGTGCACTGCCTGTTTGAGGGCAGGACGTAAAGCATTAATGCCAAGACCCAGAGCGATTATAGCCCCTGCAGTCTTGAGTTAGACATGACTCTCCCTTGAGCAGAACGACTCTAGAAAAACACACATTAAATGCTCGACAGGTCAGGGAACTCTTGGTCACTTTATCATCTCCCATGCTCTTCCTCCCCTAAGAATTTCTCTTTAGATTGTGAGTTCGGCCGGCATATTCAAACTCTGATTGGATTTCTCAAATAGCAATAGAAATAAGGCTAAGACTATAATTACTTACAATTCAAAAGACATTTTCTGACAGTCTTGCCAGAGAATCAGAAAACTTAGAACTGCAAGGAACCTTGGAGAAGTGGGTGGAAGGGGCCCCTGAGCTCAGAGGTTTCGTCAGCAGCCCCAGACCACTGGTTCGTCCACCACGAGGCATTTTGAGCAGGATTTACTCCTGAGGCCTCTCCTGCCAGAGCTGCTGCCACTGACCAGGAGAGTCAGGAAAATGTGTTTTTACCAAGTAACCAGCTGTCACCCTGATTTCTTTACGCTTAGACTAAAATTCTTAATATCCCTGTGACATAGTTCCACATCCTCTCCCCAGCCAGGTACCACGCCCAGAGCTGACGTTTGTCACAGACACTACCTTGTCCCTATGCTGTCCAATTCCCAGGAACCACTGCAGCTGGAGCCATCAGGGTAGCCAGCACTCTGTTGTTAAGTGGTTGTCCTCGGGAAGGAACTGTTCGAAAGGCTGATCTAAAATGGGGGCCACTCTGGCTAGTTTGCCTCAGTGTGATCCAGATCTCCTCCCACTGGTTACAGAAGGAAAAACTGATGCAGAACCCTGCATCTCCAAAGGTCTGAAGTGTCTCCTCTTGTGGGTTTGGTGAGGACGCTTTCTTCCACAGACAGTCCCTCCCTCCCATAGGAGGAAGGGCCTTGCTTCTCCAGTCTGCTGGTGGATGGGCCCAGCCTTCTTCTCCTGCCTCCCACCAAAACTGCCCCCAGGGTTAAATCAGTGTAAGCTGGAAGAAAAGGCATGTCTCCCCTAATGCCACTTGTGTGTCTGCTCCAGTTACTTGAGTCTATTTTAGTGAAAAAATTACAAACGACTTGGCCCCGGCTCCACGCAAGGTTGAACATACTCCAGGACCCCTGGCTCTAGGCCCACAGTTTGGGTTCCATGGGCCTTCCCTGCACAGGTAGAATCAGAGGAGAGCCGCATCGGGACAGCTTTGGGTCCTGACTGCACCTCCCTGACCAGAAGCAAAGTGGAGCCAGCTTTTCTACTTGCTCTGGGCATTAAAGACTCGGTCTCTGAGCAGAACTGAAGGGAACAGCCTCAAGTGCTATCCTTGCCCAGAAACCTATTGATGGACTGGGGCCAAGCCAGGAACCCCCCACCTGCTCCCAGAGGTCAGGGTGGGAATGGAAACGGCTGTCTTCTGGCAGGGACAGCTTTCAAGGAGACTTTGAGGGCTGCGCTTCAGACTCACTGCTCCCTTACCTATTAGGGTCTGAGAAGCAGTTTTTTCTCCCACAGCCTGGGAGAACAACTCTGTAATACTAAAAACCTCTGCCTGTCCTCTAGCCTCTTCTTAGGGACCACTTTTCCCCCTTACGACCCTTCAGCCACAACGATGATCTTTACGTTTCCTGAATAAACCACATTTTTGTTTCACCTCAGGAGCATCATATAGGCTGTTTCTGCCTGGAATTGTCTCTCTTGTCATGTTTTGCCTGGCTAATTTCTGCTTATTCTTCAGGCTTCTATGCTGACGCTTTAGAAGAGTCATTCCTGCCTCCCACCTGTTGGCCACTTATTGTTGCCCAACAAGGTAGCTGTTAGCCAGGTGTGGCTATTTACATCTAACAACAATTAAGTAAAATGAAAAATTCAGTTTTCCGTTGCGTCGGCCACATTTCAGGTGTCTAGTAGCTCCGTGTGACCAGGGTTTACTGTATGCACAGCACAGACCTTTCCACCACCACAGACAGGTGACCCAACAGCACCGCCCTGAACTAGACCAGACCTTGTGGTTACACTCTCCAAGCATCTGTACTTTCTTTCTTAGCGCTTATCACAGTCAGGTACTATTTTTTTTAATGTTTTGTTTGCATTTTTAAAGAATTTTTTTAATCTATTTTTTTAATTTACATCCAAGTTAGCATATAGTTGCACGGTGATTTCAGGAGTAGACTCCTTAATACACCTTACCCAGTTAGTCCATCCCCCCTCCCACAACCCCTCCAGTAACCCTCTGTTTGTTCTCCATATTTAAGAGTCTCTTATGTTTTGTCCCCCTCCCTGTTTTTATATTATGTTCATCCGTTGTATCTTAAAGTCCTCATATGAGTGAAGTCATATGATACTTGTCTTTCTCTAATTTCGCTTAGCATAACACCCTCTAGTTCCATCTACATAGTTGCAAATGGCAAGATTTCATTCTTTCTGACGGCCAAGTAATACTCCATTATGTCTATGTATATCTAACTATACACACACACACACACACACACACACACACACACACCACATCTTCTTTATCCATTCATCCATTAATGGACATTTGGCTCTTTCCATACTTTGGCTACTGTTGATAGTGCTGCTATAAACATTGGGGTGTCTGTGCCCCCTTGAAACAGCACACCTATATCCCTTGCACGCCTTGTAGTGCAATTACCGGGTCGTAAGTAGTTCTATTTTTTAATTTTAATTTTTTGAGGAACCTCCATACTGTTTTCCAGAGTGGCAGCACCAGTTTGCATTCCCAGCAGCAGTGCAAAAGAGATCCTCTTTCTCTGCATCCCCGCCAACATCTCTTGTTGCCTGAGTTGTTAATGTTGGCCATTCTGACAGGTGTGAGGTGGTAGCTCATTGTGCTTTTGATTTGTATTCCCTGATGATGAGTGATGGTGAGCATTTGTCATGTGCAGTTGGCCAGTTGGATGTCTTCTTTGGAGAAGTATCTATTCATATCTTTTGCTCATTTCTTCACTGGATTATTTGTTTTTTGGGTGTTGAGTTTGATAAGTTCTTTATAGATTTTGGATACTAACCTAACCTTTTATCTGATATGTCCTTTGTAAATATCTTCTCCTAGTCTGTCAGAGAACCTTTTAGTTTTGCTGATTGTTTCCTTTGCTGTGTAGAAGCTTTTTATTTTGATGAGGTCCCAATAGTTTATTTTCGCTTTTGTTTCTCTCAGTTACTTTAATTTGTGTGCGTGTGGTTTGTGCCTGCCCCAATAAATTATTAATTCCACTAGTGCACAGACCATGCCAGTGTAGTTCATCATTGTAGTGCCAACATTCTGAGTCAGAGCTGGAACCCAGTAAGTGTGTAAGAAATGATTACTGAATGAATTTATGAAGTCCAGAATCTCTTACATAATAGTAGCCCACTTAATAACTTCTTTGTAAAGCTATGATCTGAGAAAACATTTGCATCCCTTATGCTCTGGTTTGTGTTCTTAAATTACATAACAAGAGCTTTAGAAAGAGGGTCTCCCTTTTTGCCTTTGCCACCTGCTCGCCTAGAGGTGAAGTTTGTTCTCAACTGCAAAAGCACCTTTAGCCTCAGTTTTCAGGGGAAAATTCTTTTTCTTGCCCTTGATTCTCTTGTACTGCTTGGCTTGACTCCTCTTTAATTGCATGAAGAGTTTGGTTGTATTTGTGCCATTACTGCCACTCTCTCAATCTTTGCACAAGCAAATAAAATAAGTAATATTTGTGATCATAAGCCACTTTCACAGGGCAGACATTTGAAAAGACCTGTTTGGCTTCTTCCTGCAAAGGAGTGGAGTGAATAGATTTGGGGGGAAAAAATTTAGGCGTCCATTATAATGTATCTGTTACATACAACAGTTCAGACTTCTGTTTCCCTCCAGCTGATCCACAGCACAGCCAGGTGATCCGATAGATCCTAGGCAGCCTCTCAACTTGCAGGAAGTCAGAGAAGGCTCATTCAGATGAAGAGAACATTCTGATAATCCCCCCTCTCCTGGCCAGTTCCCCCTGAGAGACGTCTAGGTCCCTGATACTCAGTGGATAATGTTCAGCCTTGCCTCCCCCGTCACCCCAGGGGAGCCTCGATCAGCTGGATGAGGTGGCCGCGTTGATTGCTGCCACAGTGCACGATGTGGATCACCCGGGCAGGACCAACTCCTTCCTGTGCAACGCAGGCAGCGAGCTGGCTGTGCTCTACAATGACACCGCTGTCTTGGAGAGCCACCACACCGCCCTGGCCTTCCAGCTCACGGTCAAGGACAGCAAATGCAACATTTTCAAGAACATCGACAGGTTTGTTGTGCTTGGGCTCCTGTGCTCAGGTTTGTGAAGCCGAAGTGGGAAATGCGGTCTTAGGTAACTTCTCCAAGTATTTAGCTTTCCTTCGGGTAAGGGAAAGGAGAAATAACGATAGTGGGACCATTGCATCAGACAGTAAAATAATCCTCTTGCCCTTATAACCTTAATTGTACTTCTCAGACTGCTTTTGTCTTTCTGAATTTGATTTCCCCTTGAGTGAGTTTGTGAACATGTTTTACACATTGTGCAAAAAGGTTAAAATCCTGGTTGTCTTACTCATAAGTACAGCAGGTATTTTTACCTTCCCACGGGGACATCCTGCCTTTTGTTGTAACTCCAGGAAATCACATCCTCCCTTGGCTTTCCCCAGTTCAATTTTTGCTACTTAAAATCCTAACTCACGTAGAGACGGCACTGGTCTGCAGGTCCCAGCAGAGTCCTCAGAGCCCAGAGGGCTGGGTGCTCTCCCCCTGGCAGTGGTGCCCCCGTCTGGTGAGAGCTGGCCGCTGTGAACAGAGGGGAGCGGTTCCTGTTGCTCTCATGGCCCCGCAGCCAGGCCGTGGCTGTCTGCCACCGGCAGCAGCGAGGCTGGAGAGCGGACTTTGGGGCGGGGCAGGGTACACAGAGCCCGGGCTTCCCTGCGCCTCGGGAAACATGAAGCCATCACGGTGATTTCCAGAAATCTGAGAACACATAGGAACCAGTTATTCTACCTTCAACTTAAGCTTCATCCGTATCAAGGATTGTTTTTTAAAACTATGACTAAAAGAATATTATCCAAGAGCCAATTTTATTCAGGTCCCCATTCTTGCTCCTCAAAGTTAGAAAAAGATGATAGGACCTGAAGAGTAATGTTTTCGCAGGTTTGTTGCTCCATTTGTTGCCTTATAACTTGTAATTTAGAGAATTACTTATTGATGGGAAAACATTATTCCACTACCATCATCTGAAGAAGTGAGGACAGTTCCCTGTAACACAGATCAGTGTGTCGGCACCGAATGCAGTGGGACGGCTCCTAGGGTGCTGTGCGGTTCTGTAGGGAAGGAACGTGCCCTTTCCTTCCACCTCACTATTTGTATGTTACAAGGGAAGGTAGAAGGAAGCCACTTTGTAAAGTAAGTGCCTACTACGTGACAGTCGCTGCCCACACACACACACACACACACACACACACACACACCCCACAAAGAAGAGTCAGCCTCACTGGGGAAAATGGAATGATGTCAACCAGTCCCAGCATAATGGAAAGATGGGCAGGTAAAGTTTTTTTATGATCTGCACTCATTTCTTAACTCTGCGCCCCCAGCTTCCTCCTGTGTGGTGGGGAGTTTGGTGAAATGGCAGCAGAACAGTTCTAATTCTGGACATGTTATGAACAAGGCCCTTTATCTTCTGGTTATTTTAGGAACCATTATCGAACGCTGCGCCAGGCTATTATTGACATGGTTTTAGCAACAGAGATGACAAAACACTTTGAACATGTGAACAAATTTGTGAACAGCATCAATAAGCCCCTGGCAGCTGAGGTAAGCCTTTCCCCTATAATAAGATACATCCGAGTATTATTTCCCTTAGGGCCGGCGCTGGCCTCAACGCACTTTCTCTTCATCCTGAACACAAGAGGGTTATTTGCTTGGAGATGGTAAAGAAGGGCTGAAAACACTGGCCAGTGTCCACAGTAACTCTGCGCTCCTGAGAAAGAAAGGTCCTGAGAGAAAGCCAGTGGTGACAGGAGGAGGAGGAAGGCCCAAGAGTAAGACTAGAACTGCAGACCGCGGGCCTGGATAGATGGTGGGACTCGAGGGCATCCGAAGCCTTTTCTAGTTCTGTGCCACTGGAGACCTCAAAAGTGGATGTTTTAGAGGAGAGAGAGACAAGCCAAGAAACAGACTCTCAACTGTAGAGATCAAACTGGTGGTGACAGGGGTGGGCGGGGGGAAATGGGTGAAATAGGTGATGGAGATAAAAGAGGACCCTCACCATGATGAGCACTGAGCAGTGTATACAGTTGCTGAATCACTATACTGTACACCCAAAACTCATATAACACTATGTTAACTATACTGGAATTAAAATTAAAAACTTAAAAAATAGCTGAACTTTAGTATTAGAAGAAAAAGTGGATGTTTTAAAGAACTGTATTCCTGCTGATTTGCATTCAAAGCATATCAGTACTTAAAGATTATATACAGTCAAATAGCGCTAGGTGAAAACAAAAGCAGAAGTTTTTTTCTTTTTAAAATTGACTCACATAACTTAGTCTTAGTTTAGGGCTCCTAAACTTGAGTTTTAGAAACACGCACAGAACGTTCACCTCACAGTTGTTTAAAATGAGATCAGTGGACCTCTAAGACCATGAAGCTGTTCACGGCCCTGACAAGGTAGGAGAGCTTTTTGCTCATTCTGTCGAGAAGAGATTGCACATGTTGACGGATGATGAACGGTTGTCTTAAAAGTCACTTGACCAGTAAGGAGACTGTGTAGGACCCATCACCTGCCCAGGCTGGACGCAGGGACCGCGTCCACCCACCTGTTCTACTTCATCCTCCAGAGATTCCACAGAGGACTTAGGGGTAAGGATCTAGGGATTCAAGAGGGAAAAATTATATAGAATCACAGAAGTTAGAGTTGAGGAAAGTCACCCATCAAAACAAGCCCCCACTCTGTTGAGGTTTATTATTTTCCACGTTCCCTGGGGTAAGCAGTAACTTCCCAGTAATAAGTAATCAAAACAACTACCTTGAGAAATCCACTGATGGTTTAATAAAGAGGTCTGATCTTGAAACAACTATTAAATGTTCTGCTGTCTTTCACCTTGGCAGAGGTCTGGAGCTCTAATTAGGTTTTCACACAACGTGGTGATGTCTTTGAAAGCAGAGAACAGCAATCTTCCAGGTTTTGTATAATTGGCCTATTACTGCATTTATGGAAGCCTGCTCCTAGATCTGGGCACTCAGTTCAGGACCGAGTACCTCTATCACTCGGGACACACTACTATACAACCAATCTTTCTTTTTTTTCCAACTTTTTATTTAAATTCTACTTAGTTAACAGACAGTGAAATATTGGTTTCAGGTGTAGAAATCAGTGGTTCATCACTTACATAAGACACCCAGTGCTCATCATCACAAGCGCCTTCCTTAATGAAACCCATCGCCCATCTAATCCCATCTCCACCCCACCTCCCTCCTTCTAATGGCTTGTTTTCCTCTCTTCTCCCCCCATATGTTCATCTGCTTTGTTTCCTAAATTCCACATGAGTAAATACGGTATTGTAGCTTTTTCTGGCTGATTTTGCTTAGCATTATATTCTAGCTCCACACGTGTCGTTGCATATGACAAGATTTCATTCTTTTTGTTGGCTGAGTAATAGTCCATTGCCTGTGTATAGGTTTTGCGCGTGTGTGTGGGTGTTTGTGGGTGTGTGCGCGCGCGCATGCCTGCGCACTTTTATCAGTGGACATGGGAGCTCTCTCCACAGTTTGGCTATTGTTGGTAGTAACGCTGTAAACGTCGGGGTGCGTGTGCCCCTTTGAATCTGTATTTTTGTGTCCTTCAGGTAAATACCTAATAGTGCAGTTGCTGAATCATAGGTTAGTTCTATTTTTAAATTTCAGAGGAACCTCCGTACCAGAACCCCAGTGGCTATACCAGTTTGCATTCCCACCAACTGTGCGAGAGGGTTCCCTTTTCTCTGCGTTCTCAACACCACTTGTTTCTTGTGTGGTTAATGTTAGCTATTCTGACAGGTGTGAGGTGGTAGCTCATTGTGGTTTTGATTTGCATTTCCCGTATGATGAGTCATGTGGAGCATCTTTTCATGTACGGCCAGTCTTTTTAAACAGGACTAAACGCACCCAATCCTCCCCTGGTACACTTTCTTCTCCTCATACCCCCCAAAATCTATATGGCTCACGACTCCCTATACTCAGAATAGCAGCCAGGAAAACCTGAGTGGACAGATGCCTTAAAAGAAACAAAGTGGGAAGGGGGGGGACAGGCGTGGCAGCATAAGAAATAGAAGTAAATGAGGAAATGATTGAAGGGTCACATGTATGTGTTATTTCCCATCTTTAATATATTTTTTAAATGTCTTTTATTTTTGAGAGACAGAAAGCGTGAGCAGGGGAGGGTCAGAGAGAGAGACAGAATCCAAACACAGACTCCAGGCTCTGAGCTAGCTGTCAGCACAGAGCCCGACGCGGGGCTCGAACCCACGAATCGTGAGATCATGACCGGAGCCGAAGTCAGACGCTTAACCCACTGAGCCACCCAGGCGCCCCTTTAATATATTTTTTTTTAAACCTGAAGGTTGCTTTTACACACGTCCTGATAAAATTGGGGAGAAAAACTTACCTTTAAAACTACGTACTAAACTACTAAATATGAAACAGAACCCTGTTTGTGGCAGTTACCTTTGGGAAGAGAATGGAAGCGAGGGCGTGGATGAGTGGTGATAGGGACCGTGGTGTTTCAAACTCTGGATTTTGGGGCATCTGGGTGGCTCAGTCGGTTAAGCATCCAACGTTGGCTCAGGACAGGATCTCGTGGTTTGTGAGTTCAAGTCCCACATCAGGCTCTGTGCTGACACCATGGAGCCTGGAGTCGCTTCGGATTCCATGACCCTCCCCTTCTCTCCTCCCCCCCTTACTCACGCTCTGCCTCTCTCAAAAATAAACAAAAAGTAATATAAAGTCTGGTTTTGTATTGATGGAGGTTTTTGCACAAGAATAGATGTATGGAATTTGGAATTAAGGATGGGAAAACTTGAGTCCCAGTCATGGCCAGAGGTGCCTGGGTGATAACCCCCGAGTGTGTGGTCACTGCGATCCCACTGTCGTCTTAACCATGGTCTAACCATCTGTTCTCCAGACTGAGGGCAGCGACTGTGAATGCAACCCTGCCGGGAAGAACTTTCCTGAAAACCAAATCCTGATCAAGCGTATGATGATAAAGTGTGCTGATGTTGCCAACCCGTGCCGCCCCCTGGACCTGTGCATCGAGTGGGCGGGGAGGATCTCCGAGGAGTATTTCGCACAGGTACACTGCCTCTCGAGGGAGCGCCACTTCCGTTCTAGAAAGCGCTCTGGCTCATGCAGCGCTGGAGATTTTCTAGCGAGCAGTAAATGAATCCTCCCTGATAAGAAACGGCTCACCCCGGCCCGTAGTAGACTTCCGGTGCCCTCAGGATGACTGATGTGGCTGGACAGTAACCAGTCGTTCTGGGGGACAGGGGTAAACTGAGCCTTTGGGAGGATCTTTTCATCAAGTTGTTAGATCCTGAACTCCCTCCCAAACTGGGCTATTGTGCACGTTTACTAGATTATTCTCTCCACTGAGCATGTGGGGATGCAGATAGGAAGAAGACACACTCCCGCCCGGGCGCAGCTCAGAATACGGGGCGGGCGGGGGGATGCTCGGTGCTCTTAGAGTTCAGAAAGCTTGTTTTCTAGATTTAAAAAAAGAGAGAGCTTTGGGGAAATGGTTACAGAGTTGTGTTTCTGTTTGGAAAAGATTTATAATTATGGAAGTAGGAAAGGACTTTCTGGGAAACAAATCATGTACAAAATTAGGAAGAAAAATAGAATTTTTATTTAAGAAGAGCAGCGCTATGTAGTTCACTTTGCCTGTGTGAAGGGGAGTTAGAGGGGGAAAGTCCGGAAAATTAGTAAACCACAAGATGCCATTCGAAATACAGGCCTGCTTCCAAAGAAGAGGGCCTGAGGACTGAGGTGTGTGTGTCACAGAAAGGGAAACACACACAGAGCTACAAGTAATGGGTTTCGGGTTGGGGGCGGGGGCTATACGGCTGGGATGTCCCACTAAGGCAGGATACTGTCTAGAATTGCTGCCCGAGGGGATGATTATTAGCTGAGTGCCCAGTAAGTTAACAGCAGCTTTCAAGGCTGGGAAGAGCCCCTGCATTGAAGAAAAGTAGGACAGGCAGTTCAGCGTGCAAGAAACAGGGGTTAAAAATCCGAAATTACTCCTTAAGGAACAGTGGCTATTTTAAGGTAGCTCATCAATTAATCTGAAATGAGCAAGCTGAGCCCAAAGCTGGCTGGAGGCCATTAATGGGCTCCCCAGGATCCAGCGAAGACCTAATATTCCCTCCGTGTGTGACTGGGGAGTGGGAAAAGCACTTCTAAGTTCTTTAATGGAAGCTCCCCGTGTAGGTGTCCTTTATCCCAAAAAGGAAGGTACTGACGTCTACAAGCATTGTGACCGAAAAATCAGACATTAGAAATGAGGCCTTTGATCATCTGGCTTCTTAGTCAACACACCATAAGAAAATATAGATCTTAATACTCAGCTTAGAACATTTTGGTCTTTACACCCGCACATTACACACTCAAATGTGCAAATTACTCAGATTTACATACTCCCTGAAGGAGCTGCATGATCAACACCCAATCTGAACATAGTTTGTCATTCTTTCAAGTGAAAACTGTGTTCCATGAAAAAAGAAAAAAGGCTAGGTCAGCTCAGTTGCGTAAATGCTTTTCCTCAAGACAACCATTTATACTTTGGTATGCAGTATGAGGACTTCACGCGACGTTTCCATTTTGTCAAACATAGATTTTAAAAGGATATATACTCAGGTTACAACCTCAAGATTAGTAATTCATACTGCTTAGCTTGTGCTAAGGCACAGTTTTACCCATTACACTCAGTGTAATGTCAGTCAGGATTATTAGTATTACTGGTACTACTTTGGAAATGGGGTTAAGAACCCGGGGATCAATGCTTCAGGCAGGGCTGTGATACAGGAGGAGACTTCAGACTCAGAAGACCCGAATTCAGGCACACGGTTCAAAGGCGGTTGACTTCTCTAAGCCGCCGGAGCTTGCTGAGCCAGTTTCTTCATAGAATCGGATGGCGACCCCTTTCCAGAGTTATTCTGAGAAGCTAGATGCTACCGTGCCCGTCCCCGCGCCCCAGCCCTGTGTCTGTCTTTCTGTCTTGCAGACCGATGAAGAGAAGAGACAGGGGCTGCCCGTGGTGATGCCCGTGTTTGACCGGAACACCTGCAGCATCCCCAAGTCCCAGATCTCCTTCATTGACTACTTCATAACAGACATGTTTGATGCGTGGGACGGTAAGAGAGCGGTGTTTTGTCCCCCGCCGGGGATTTTGTTCTACTTTCTGACGATAACCTCTAAGGACATAGGCTGGGCCTAAACGTGTATGTGAACTGTTTGTCGCCAGGTGTGATGACGCGCATGCACGCTTCGTGCATCCCCAGTACCTCACAGAGAACCTGAGTCCAGAAAACTCAACGGATGTTTGATAACTGGACCCACTTCTGGACCCACAAGTCCTCACGTCTTGAAAGCATAGGTTTCCAAAGCTCATAGCAGTTTTATTCTATCTTTGGAGGAAACTCCAGAAAGACCACCACAAGAATCTGATTCAGAGTAGACATGATACGTTTTGTAAACTAAGAGGACCCATTTGTGTTTCAGAAACTACTGGTGAACAGCTTCCCCTTCTCGTGCTTGTATGTTCGCGGAGCCTCGGGCCTGACCTGGGCACCTCTCCTCCGAGACCGAGCCTCCGTTTGTCTCACAGAGCGCCGGCCTTGTAAGTGTTCCTGGCATCTAACTTGTGATTCTTCTGATGTCCTTGCAGCCTTTGCCCACCTGCCGGCTCTGATGCAACATCTGGCTGATAACTACAAACACTGGAAGACATTAGATGACCTCAAGTGCAAAAGTCTGAGGCTTCCATCTGACAGCTAAACCCCGGAGAGAGAAGGTGACCTCTTGATCTGCGAAGGGCACTGTGAATCACAGTGGTGTGTAAATAAGAGGCTTTCCTTTATGCTGAAAAGGACAGGCGTGGGTTAAGGGGCTAGTGTTTAATATTTGACTTTGAATCAAACTGCATTTTTAGAAAGTTAGGTTCCGTCAAGAAAAGTGTATTTTCTTTTGAACACTTTAGTGTCCTCATCAAACCATGGAGCTCACTTCCTGTAACTGGCAGGATACAAGCAGCAAACGTCCGCTGCCTGTGAGCCCATCTCCCTGGCTGACACAGCTTTCCTAGTGTTCGGCTCCTCTCTCACCATAAAAGTCACCATCACTGTTTGCTTTCAGAGCCCCAGTCTGAAGGATTCATAAAGACACCTAAGGAAAAAAAACTACTTATAAAATGAGCAAAACAACTAGGACCAAATTATTGATAAACTAGTTTGCTTCACGGCCTCTGGGGCTAAGCACTTCTTTTAATCAAGGGTGTGACACCCAGGGAGACCCCAGCCTGGGCCAGGTGAGCGCCCGCTGTGGCCTGGTAGGGGCAGCCCGGCAGCCCTCTGTCCTGTAGAAGCAGTTCACCCTAACAGCGAGCCGTCTACGGCGGGGGAGGAAGGGACTGACACCTTGCCTGGGGGGATCCGTGAGCTTCCCACGTGTTCCGCTTTACAGAGGCAGTGTCGGGAGTATTATAAAAGCCATTAAACCTGAAAGCCCTTGGATAAGTTTTTTTAAAAAAGAAAATTTATATACGTTTACGGTTTAAAATTTTTATTAAAGCAATCTGAATTTCCTGGGTACAAGTTCGTGCAGTATGCTATGCCGTGTACCATCTCTACATAATCTCTGTGGGCAGGGACGTTTCAAGGTTTAGCTGTTTTTAATCTATATTTGAGACCTTGCCATTTTGCTTTAATGATGTAAAACAGAAAAGACTGCAAGATGTGTAAATATATCAGAACACAGACATAAGGGGAAGCAGTAAATACTATTTTAAGCTATTAACTGTATGCTAAAAGCTTCGAAAGCACAAGTGCATATTTTTATACAGCTCTTTTGAAAACTTTCTGTGATCGCCATAGTCAGACTTGAGATTTTCCTTTCTCTTTCACCAACCACCCCTTCTCTGTGTATTGTAAATAGTAGAAACTCCAAAAACAAAGTAGCTCCATTTTCCTTTCAAATCCTCTGTCCTCCGTGCTGCATTTTTAAGACGTATAAACAGAGACCGAATTGGAATGCAGAACACTGGAAACGCGAACATGGGAAGAAGAAGATGACATCACTACGTAATGTGCCAATGTTTTTTTCTATGTTTTGTACCAAAAAATGAAAGCCTATATGACAATTCCCTGCAAAGAAATGTCTCTAAATTATTTTTGTTAGATGATAAGCGAATGTGCTTGGTCCGGACAGCAGCCCGCTTTGTGCTGTAACGCTGCGTTATGTAACTGTGATGAAAACGTTTTTGTGAAGTACTTGTAACTAAATTCTTACAGCCATTTTTCATCCCTAACAGCTGTTTTTATTTCATCTCTTTGGCCTAAACTTTTACTTCAAAATTTCACTTGAGTGTCCTTTATTTCATGAATCATACACTTTATTTTCAGACACATTAAGTTTAGGATGTCAAAATCCCATTGTAACTGGGCTAGGCTTCAGAAGCTTGCCTGAGGCAAGGACGATGTTTTCCTCAACACGTTGCTTGCACTTCCATTTGGTAAGTAACATGGATCAGCTGTCTGACATTTTCTGTATGAATGTTACAGCTGACGCCTTATAGTGTTAAAGTAGCTTCATAAGAACATAACTCTTCAGTCCTCTAAAACGACCAGGTACCAGAGCTTTGACACAGCTATGCTCTTTATCAGTGTAATCTATTGTGGCGCAATCTTTTGAATTGCTAACTAAATATGGCATTCCCCCACGTAGTGAATTCAGTCTTGAGTATACTTTAAGGATACTCTAGTTGTTTCTCGAAACATTCTGGATTGATGGGAGCCATATTAATTGGAAGTCCCTTAGTACCACTCAACTAATCATAAAGTCATTCTTTACTTCCAATTTTGTTTTATAAAATTCACATGCTGTCCCAATCAGAACTGGTTAGTCTTGGGGGCAAAGGACCAAGCCTCAAGCTGAGAAAGGAATAATACAATTCCCCAGAAATCTAGGCTCTTGCTTGTATGATGTGACTACAGCCAGACCATGTGGTAATAAGGCTAAGGCACAGTGCAGAGTTGTTACAAGTTCCACTTTTTAGCAGCAGTCTGGGGCCCGACCTTCTTTGACCTCCCGTCTTTCTGAGCTGAAGGTTTCCTTCACTCTATGGCAATTAATTACTACCTGAGAAATCTATGAATTCCCTGTATAATTCACGAAAGAGGTCTTCTACAACTCAAGAAAACCACCTGAGAAACTCAAGACCTCATGTAGAACTTCAAAAGAAAAAGCTCGCTAGTAAGGGACTCAAGTAAGTCCACCTACAGTGATCAACAACGTGTTAAGACTAGAATGCGTGTCTGCCGGGTTTACACATGCTCCGGGTTTAGGATGAAAAATTGGAAAGCCAATGGTGGAAATATGCCACCATGACAATTTGCTGGCAAAAAGGCAGCACTAATTTTCCTATTCAAATCTTTGAGAGATAGTGCAAATTAATCTTTTTCCATAAAGCTATTTTCGTTGTGAATTCTAAATAGTAATATCACTTGGCTTTACCTAAGTGGTAGTCCTGTAAACGGATCTCTCTTATTCCAGTCCTCTTAGATTTCTGCTTTTAAAGCCACTCCATGACGATACTGGAAGGAGGGCTAATGGCAAGGCCTTACCTGAGTGGGTCTCCTTTTCCTCATTCCTAACATGAGGGCATCGGTCTGGCATAGATGACTTGAGTTCTTGCCGTCTGTGGATGGTTGGGGAAGCTACATTCAAAGGTAAAACTGATAAAAAAAAACAACAGTTTATAATGACTCTGCTGAGGTGAGTCAGCAAAAAGGAAGGGTCACTCACTTTTCTTTTTACTCTTCAGTACCCTGTTTTATGGCCAGTGGGGGGAGGAAGATGATTAAATCTGAGTGGTCACTGCACGTACTTACACAAGTGAAGTCATCCTCAAGTATTTCCTCTCTGAGGCTGACGGCCTGGGCCAGAAGTCTTCACTGACCTGGCTGTCGTCTGGCGTAGATGAGGGGCTGTGCAATCTAGCTAACAGCTATTCGGCCAGTTCACACAGCAGGGGGATACATCTTGATAAGACTGCTGCTGATCTGAGTTTATAGGAATTGTAGAAGCTAAACTAAAACAACAAGGGCTTATATTAATTATTTGGCACCACCAACAAAGTGTGCTCTAAAGACCTGGGAATTTGTAGGAGAAAAGATACATTTATCACACAGATTCTTAAGTTAACAGGCCCTTAGGAAATCCAAGGAATAGGAACCTTCTCATGAATGCCACAATTTTGCAGTTCTGTTTCCTCCTCCTCACAGGGTATAGGTTCAAATTAAGAAGCTCAAGCCCGGGACTCCCCACTTCAATAGCAGCACACAGTGCAGTCTTCAAACAGTTCCAGATGTGCTACATCCTACCTGTTCTGCCGTGGGGTTTCATTAGTCACAATATTCATTTCGACAACTAAGGCAGGTATTTCAAAATGCACAAAGATCTAAATGAAAGTACATGTAACTTTAAAAAATATTAAAAGTTTTGGTGGTAAGAATGTAGAAGTAACAAAACTATACCAGATAAAGGGAGTGAGAGTTCTGAGGACTTTTCTTATTAAACATAAGCTCCTACAATTTCTGGCATAGAATTTTTTTAAGCCTAAGTAAAATTTTATATGGATGCTGTGGTATAATTTAGTTTTGTAGCAACTAATATTTGTGCTCTGACCTGAATATTTTCTGAAAATTCACTGCTGAAATTAGACTCACTTCTTTAGTGGTTTCAGGTTATTGCTATGTGAAAAGTTAAAAAACTTGCAGTATATCCTTTGGTGAAGGTACTAATACCTGAGAAGCAACTAGATAGCAGGCCCACCACCAAAACACCCCCCCCCCTCAAAACTTCAAATAGAATATACAAGAAAAAGTAATACATTACAGGGGCACTGGGCAGGCTCAGTCAGTAGAGCATATGACTCGTGATCTCCGGGTTCTGAGTTCAGGCCCCACACTGGGTATGGAGATTACTAAAAAATAAATAATACAACACAAATTTGAGTGTTACCCTATATTTGATGCTCAAGGTTCATGCACAAGTGTTCCAAATTCCTTCAACTAGACAGGGAGATATAAGTCACCATTCTCCTCTAACTTTTGAAATAATTTTAAACTGCGCAATCCAGATTCTCTTTCTCCGTTTTTCCACAAAATAATGAGATGATCAGCAGAGCACGTCACTAGTCCATGATCTTCAAAGTACAGAAACATCTGTAAAGAAATTTAAAGAGAAGAGGTAAGGCTAATACTAGACTAACACAGCTTATAAAATATGTACCTTGGAGATTATTTTGGATCTAAATATAAAACTCATCATTTTTAATGAGAAATTGTTGAATGGTCTACTATTTATATGTGACTAGCACCTTGTATTTTAATAATCAGACCTGTAACAGCTATTTTACCATAATCCAATTCTTCAAGTATTGGCTTTATGTCACAAGTCCAGCCAGACCTGCTTCATCATTTATACTTGCCTCATTATTTATGCACAAATGGCTACCAGAAAACTGTCGGAATTCCAAATTCTTTAAGATAATCACTGGCTTCAGCTCTCTATTCAGGCTGTAAGTATTCACTTAGGGAATCCAGCATATAGAGGGTACTACCATGAAGAAGGTTCTAGTTCAGCTGAAAAAACTAAGTCATAAACTATGTAATCAGGCACTAAACAATGTAGTTCACTCTACGAGAAAAAGGGAACACAGATCAGTAGCCACAAAGTGTCAAAGCTTCAAAAACATCAAGCTTCCCAAGGGAGGGAGGTCGTGCACAGTGAAGGCTGGGAGCTCAGAATAAAAATACTGAGTGCTGGGGAGAAAGCAGCATGATGAACACCGACGGAGAACAGAGCAGCGCTCCTCAAAGGCAAGAGTGAAATAAAGGACAGAAATAGAAAATTAAAGAACAAGAGGGTGAGAGTTTTCATAGCTTCAGCTGAGAGGTGCAGTTTTGGAAGCAAATACTACAGAAGATGGAAGAGACAGAATTAGAAAGCTAGAGAGTAAGGATAAAAATATGTTAGAAATGAGGAAATTCAGGAGGTAGCACCTAAAAGAGAGCCAAAATTTTTTAAAAAATGACTCAGGGTCAACACTTTCAGAAAATTCCTCAGGTCTACATTACAGCAAATATGCCACTTTGAAGGTTTCCCCCACTATTTAAAAACCTTTAATGGGTACCTACTGTTTTTTAAAAATTAAGTCTAAATTCTCCAGCCTTACATACAAGGACATTCATAATGTCCTACTTTCTCGGGCGTAACTATTCACAGGAAACCACTGTTCCAACCTAGCCTGTACACTCCGTCCTCACTCCCCGACTACACTATAACCACCTAATAAGCAAGTTAAAAAGGAGAACAAAATGAAGACACCTGGGCTACCTGTTTGAGGAAACCAAAGATAAACAAGACAGGCTACCCAGCATCAGGGACCTGAGAGTCCAAGGCCATCTATGTTAGTCCTCCGCAGCCTTCCAGGTCCCGGTCTAGTCCGTTATCTGTCTTCCACTAACTCTTTTCTCCTCATTCCTGAGTACTCACTGTCTACAATCATCTGGGTGTGTCCCAGAAGCTTACTAGATCCATATCCTTCCTCTCTACTCAAGTAGGAGAACCAGGAGGGTAAGGATTATGTTTTATGTTTCTTTGTAAACTCCAGTGTCCAGTATACTGACTAAAATAGAAATGAATGCTAAGCATAAATGCACTTTCAAATGAAAAGTAGTCTCTTCCTCCCTGGCAATGAAACAGGGAAAAACAATTCTAAGCAATTCAAGCTTTAGGGCTCTGCTTATACTGTTATCAGTTCCGATCATCTCTCTATCTCACCTGATCTTAGTCCTTTCATTATAGGCAATGGTGCAGATAGTAAGGTATTCATGTATTTGAATTTCCCCAAGGTGGAACCGTATACCACTTATAATTCTCAACTAATATTTTCAGGTATGCATATTGATAACCACGACCCTGGGTCGTCAGAAGCTAACAAAATCCGATCGTTCAAAAGGAGGTAAAAACAGCACTCTATTCTTGAATTTGAGAAAGACTCCTGGAATTCAATTCTGTAAGACTAACTCTTCATATATAATAACCCCAACTATCCGAGCACCCTCTACCACTGTTATACACATGAGGTCAACATAATTCACATTGTCCGCTCTCTCCATCTCATAAATAATGGTGATTAAGCCCATTTAAGGCCAGAGGTAAAAGCTTTTCTTGCTTCCTCATATCCTATCTCTATAAAGGGAAATCTTAGTCGCATGTACTATATAACCTATAGATGCTTAGATTCAGCAAAAACGTACAGAAAAAAATTACAGGTCTTCAGGATACCAACTCAATGCCAAAGCAGGAATTTCCTAAACCTTTATATGCCTAGTAAAAAAAATACCTCCACAGATGAGGAGTGTCCAATCAAATCTCCAATAAGCTCCAATGAACACGGAGTGGCATTTTCCTGTTGCTTTTTAACAGGCTGGCTGGCTTGTTTGTTTACTCTTCCAAATCCCCACATGTTAAAAAAACCTAGAAAAACAATCATTTCAAAAACTGCGGTACTCTCTACTCAAAAGATCAGAAAACAAAATTTAAAGCCAAAGATGTTCTGTACTTACTTTAGTCAAGGGCTAAAGGGATGGTACCAGACACTAAGCTATAGTTTTTATAAATGTTCTTTCCTTTCATCTTAACTACCAGGTTTTTTGCTCATCTCTTTCAATGCCCCTCCTCGCCCACTGGTGAAGGTGTATTAACATGACAAAAAGGTACTGGGAATAAAGACCGAGGGCAGTAAAAGGCCTGATTGCCAGTGGGGGGGGGGGGGGGGGGGGG